>JAJEOX010000005.1:0-119191 GCA_020740385.1 Mylabris phalerata
TAAATCAGTTTAAAGGAGGTTTTCAAAATAAATACCCCTTAATTCTTGCCCTGAAAGAAAGGGGTATTTTTTATTTAAAAGAAATGATTGATTTCTAGTTTAGCTATTTAAGCGAGGAGACTCTTTTCTATGCGAAGAATATTTGTCCGGGAGTTTGCTGTAATAACTTTTTTTGTATCATTTTCGAATGAATATGTTCGAGTATAACTGCAGAATATATGGGAACCAGCAGTGAAATGATTAAATCAAAACTATACCGGAGTTCTTTATAAATAAGATTGAAACGAACAGTTTACAACCGTAGAGAAGAAGTTGAATGATATCACGAATACAATCAGATGTAATTATCCGAAACGACTAATCATTTGGGATAAGTAAAACCGGAATTTTCTGTTTTCTTAACAACCAAATCTGCAACACTTCCTATAAGAAATTTATACGCTGCAGAATGTTTGTTTAATCCAATAAAAATCAAAATCAACGTCTTCATATTTCGCCACATCCAAAATAACATCTTGCGGGTTTCCAAATCGAATGATACGGGCAAAGCTAATTTCTTGTTCTGTTAGCCTTTGCTCCATTTCCAAAATTTTCTTCATGTTTTCATCGCGCATGATGACTTTTTCTTTGTCTTCATGCGAATAAGTATCAAGTGATTTGTTGTCAGAATCCACCAATTCTACATGCAATAAGATGATTTGTGCATCAAAAGCTCTTGCCCATTCAATTTGCTGCTTGTACTAATTTATCGCTGTTTTTCCTCAAATCTAATGTTACCAATGCTTTTTTCATTTGTAAATATTTTTTTGTTAAATTCTATTTTCTTAAAAATAAAGCCATTCATTTAAAAAAATACCATAAACAGTTTTAAAATTATCTTAAATTATTTCAAAAACCAATTGATTGAGCGATAAATATCCAACAATATAGTTGCTCTAATTTTTGTTGAAAGTTTATTATAAAAGCTTAGGATTTAACTGATGAGAAAAACGTTTCTCAATAAATGAAAGTCTCACGTAAAAACAAAAGATCTCTTTTAAATCGTTTTAAAAGAGGTCTTTCTTTATTTTAGAATTCTGTTTTATTTTATGAGTTTATTTTTTTTCAAAAATAGTTTAATATCACTCAAAACTTCCTGCGTTCTTTGATCTTTTACTCCATGCCATGTTTCTTCATATACTTTGTTGGGTAATAAACTGAGGATGTTCCTTTGTGAGTTTTTCATTTTCACTTTTAAAATCAAACCAATCATTGCGACTAATCGGATCAAAAATTTAACATCGGTTTATCCAAATTTCGATAAATAATTTTCGGATTCAATTGGTGTGTAGATGCTCCGAAAGCAGTTTTTGAAGTAAAAGGCGTGTACATAATGGCTATATTTTCTTCGGCAGTATTTTCCCGGTAAGTTCTTCTGCTCCAGGATTTATTTCAAATTTACCCTGTTCATTTTTCTTAATCCTTGCATATGAAGTGAACATCTCTTTTTTCAATTTTTCACCTTGCTTTCCTTTTTATACTCCAATTATTGTACATGTACCAATAGGCTTCAAACTCAGAATTAAAAACCAATGGTTTTTTAGAACTGTAATATTGTTTTATTTCCTCAATATCTTTTTGTATTTCTGATGCTTTAACATTGTGATCCCATGCAACGGAACCGCCATCTTCTAAAATTATAGCTTGTACAGATGCTGGATAACTGTCATAAAAAGCGGAGGAAATTGTTCCGCCTCTTGACCATCCGCCAATAATTGCTTGTTTAATTTTTTGCTCATCCATCAAAAATTTGATATCATCTGCAACCTCATAAATGCTGACATTTTTTTTCGGAATTTCTGTAAAACCATGACCATAATAATCTATCGCAATCACATGTAAATTCATTTTTACAAGTTCCTCAGCAATTTCATAGACCTCATACGCATTGCTGTACGTACCATGAATCCAAATTAGCGTAGGATTTTTTGAATTTCCCCATTCCAAATAATGCATTTTGGCATTTTTAGTCTGTATGTATTTTCCATATAGTTGCTCATATTTTTCAAACTCAGGTTTATATGCGCTGAAAAGAGTCATTTGATTTAATGAATCTTTTTTGGCTTGCCCATACACAGAAAAAGTGATGAAGAAAATTACAAAAGCAATAAAAAACTGAGTAGTTGATTTCGTTTTATATCCCATTGAAAGTATAATTAAATTTTAATAAATCTACTTATTTTTCTTGTATAATACGTTTTAAAGTAATCGTCTAAATAATATATACTCTAAGATTCTTAAAATTTCAAAAAACTATTTCATGTAAAAAGATAATGGTTCGCTGTATTGACGGATAAGAGGCAGAAACTTTCAATTTTTCACTTCACCCTGCCTATTGCTAATACCACTGTTAGCTTGCAGTTATTTTTTTCTTCGTAATAATCCAGCCAATTTTTTATTCTTCCAACAAACATTTTAAGATAATTTTCTGTTAGAAATATATTTGACCAATCAAATCTTTGAGCTTGGACACCAAGATAAAATATAAAAATTTGAAGCTCCGGCTTCAGGGATTAAATCGAGCTCCTTCTTAGATAAGTTTCTTTCTTTTTTATAACCGTTTATGAAAACTTTCAACTTTTGTTTCATATTCGTTTTTAATCCGTTTCAATGAAAAATAATTGTTTGCAAAAATAACCAATATCTAAGATCAAAGAACCATTCCCACAATTATCAAAATCAAAAATAGTAATTTTCGTTCTCCTTATTTACACTCAAATTATCGTACAAATATCAAGGTGAACGATGCCTTTTTGATCTTCGGATAAATGGATTTTTTCAAAACGATTTGCTATTTTTGAAGAGATTTGTTTTAAATAGATCATTTCATCTAAATCTTCCGAAAAAAACAGGTTTAGCTTCTCATAAGCTTTGTATAGAAGAACATCGGAATTATAATTGATTCTGTTGATTTTTTTTGCCGCTGTTACATTATGAATTTTTGCCATCATTGAACCAATTGCAAAGCACGTTTCATTGGTCATAAAACGCATTTTTTCGCCTTCTGCAAATGTAAACAGCACTACATAACGTAAACCTTCTGGAGCAAGAATTTCTTGAATTAAATTTCCATTTTTATCGGGAATCGGGGTTTGAAACCGAAAGATTGTATTTTTTTAAGTGAATTTAAAAGGTCTAAACTCTTCTTGGATTTCAGCTTTTGTTCTCCAGTTGTGACAATAAAACCCTTACAACGTATTTTGTATTTACATTGGATAAGAAATACGTATGATTTACTCCGGTTCTAAAAAGTTTTACAATCAAAGTGATTCTCCAATAGATACTTTTCGTTAATAAATTCTCCTAATTCTGTTTGTGATAATGTTGAAGCTATTACCGGAAAAGTTTTCATTTAAAGTTTGAATTTGTTTATAATTGAGGCTAATGGTTCGGGGTTTTGCGAGGTCCGAACTTCGGAACCGATTATTTTCGGTTAAAGATAAACGTTTTTCGTGAAAATAGGAGTGAAGCTTAAAGTAAACTAGCTATTTCGCCAAACCGCTGTTAGCTGTAGTCTAAATAATAGTAAATCCTTTTGGCAATTTCGCAATGTCTAAATCTTTCGGATTAGCGCCTTGAATTAACGATTTTTATGATTTCATCTTTTTTTATTTCTTCAAATTCGTCGTAGCTTAAATTAAAAAGAGATTGAAGATTGAGATTTAAAAGTGCTTCTTTTTCATTAACGAAATTGTCTGAATAAATTCTGATAAATTCTTTTTTCAGAATTTCATTCATTTCTAAATTTTTATATTTTTTAAAATCGCCTTCTTTAATCTTAAAAATTCTTTTTAGAAAAGTGAAATCTTGTATTTCAGTATCTGAAATTACATTATCTTCTAATATAAAATCTGCATAAGAAATTAGTAAATCTAAAGATTCAAATTTAATATCATTTAGGTTAGCCAATTCCGTTTTGATCAACAATTTTATTAAAATAGTTATAATCAAAATTAATTTGAATAGATTCTAATATTTTTAGAAAATATTGAGATTCAGTTTTAGGTTTATAAGATTTTACAAACTCAGAAAAGTATTCAGAAAAAGTGTACATAATTTAATTTCGAAAAATTTTTTTAGATTACAGACAATGGATAGGGGATTTGCGAAGTGGCGGAAAATCGAAGATCAAAGTTTCGATTTAGACGACACGGTAAGCAAAACCATTTTTTCTTTTTGCTAAATTACAAAAAAAGCAAAAGAAAAAATGGTTTTCGCGGATAGAAAGCACAAATGTTGAATTTTGTACTTCACCCGCCATTTAGCCAAACTGTTGTTGGGCGTTTCGTTCATTTATTCTGTTCAATTTTTTTATTACATATTCCATTTGCCTGTCAAATTTTGTTTTCAAATCGGTAGGTTCAATTTGTATTTCAATGTCAGGTTTAATTCCTTTTGTGTCATATTCAAAATTGGGTGTTTTCATTTTGTATTGAAAAGTTGGTATCCAAACTAATGTTTTGAATAAGGTAAAACAAAAGCTTGTCCACCTGCATTGCTATAGTTTATTGCCTTGAGAATATTCGCCATAAAATTTCCCTATTTTATATTCTCTCAACAACGCTAATAAATGTCCTGTTGTAGAAAAACATCCGCCATTTATTAATACACTGATATTGCCTTTGTAATAATTGGATTTACTTTGCTGTTGTTGAAACCACCAATTTGTGCTGTTGGTTTCAGTATAGCAATTGAGACCGTTTTTTAGTTTTTGTTTCAGTCAAATTTATTTCCTCAATATTAGTTGGATTTTGTGCATAATGCTTCCAATCTTTTACAGTATTGTAATTTGCTCCTTGATAATCAAGATAATAGAATTGGTTTGTTGGTTAAATAGGAGAAAAGATAACTTGCAATATCAGCAGAACCACCACTATTATCTCTTAAATCAATTATTAAATTTTTAGTTTTTAAACTGTCTAATTGTGTAAAAAAATTATCCAATTGTTTTTTCTGCTATTTTTCTGTTAGTTTCATCGTAACCATTTGCAAACGAATGAAATTTTAAAACTGCAAGATTGTTCGTTTTAAATTCTGTTTGTAATGGTGTAATATTTTCAGCAATACTTTTTGTGTACGTTTCAAAAGTAATTCCCTTTAATATTTTCTTTTGTTTACGATTATTTTTGTCTATATATTCAATCTGAAATTTATCAGTTTGATTAAAAATGAAATAGTAAAAAGGGAAATTATTATAACGAGTATTCAATCCGGTCTCATTTTTGCCTTCAAGATGAGTAAATTTTCGAATTTCCTTTACGATTGAATTGATTTCTTTCCCGTTTAATTTTCACGATTTGCAAACCAACATATTCGTTGTTTTCGGAAGTAGATTTATACAAATAATAATTGTTATTGATTTTATAGACACTGAATGGAAATACCAATCGGTCATTTAGCAGTTTAATGATTTGAGTTCTGTCAACTGCCGTATGCCCATCTTTAATTTTTGCCATTAAAGTGGCGGTTAATTTATAATACTCAACAACTGAAAGGTCAGATTTAATTGAGTTTTTTAAATTCAAATAGGTTTTATCAAATTCATTTTTAGAACAAAACATAAATTGCCCTGGATGAATGGTGTTTGTCAGATTGTACAATTCTGTAAATTCAGAAATAATACTGTCTTTTTTTAGTGTTTTGTCTAATAAAACGCTTTTCACTTCTGCATTTTGTGCAAAAGCAAAATTGATTGTTAGTGTTATAATCGGTATTAGTAATTTCAAATTCATTTCAAAGTTATCTTTACGCTACGGTTTTTTTGAATGATGCCCAACGAGTCGCGGCTTGGCGATAGTGGCGGAAATTGAAGCGATAAGTTTCAATTTAGCAACACGGTAAGCAAAAGCCATTCTTTGAATAAATTTAAGAAAAAAAGCTAATAAAATTGGCTTTTTGCGACATAGAGAGCCGAAACTTTAAATTTATCACTTAACCCCGCATTTCGCCAAACCGATGTTATAGGCAGTTATTTTTTGTTATAGATTTCTCGAATTGTTTCCTCTCTATTTTCGTAAGATGTTTTGTTTAGTTTTTCTAGTTCAACTTTTCCAATTTCTTTCCAACCAAAATGATAATCATAAATCCAAGTATTTTCATTTTTAGAGTTTGACTGTATTTGAAGTAATCCAGGTAGTCCGTTTTCTTTCAGATTATAGTGTTGTTTTGTATTAAATTCAATATTCTTAACACTCTTTGGATAATCTTTTTTATTTGGTTCTTCAGCCACTTTCCAATACGTTTTGTAATAATGAATTTGACTTTCTAAGTCAATTTTTTTGTTAGTCAATTTTCGGTGATAACTTGTTAAAATTATTCCAGACATATCATCTGGATGATAAATTTCTCTATCATTAAAATATTTTGAAAGTCTAGAACCTCCCCAAAGACTCCAATTATTTCTCATCCAAATTCCAAGTCCGAAGTGTGTTGTTCCAATGAAGTCATCTTCTGTAATATTTTTAAATTCTGTTTTTAAAGAATCACTCAAAATCTTGTCAATTTGAACAAAACAATCTTCCAAGTCTTTTGGAATATAAAATCCGTCAATGGTATCAAGTTTTACTTTTTCAATCTTTTCATTTGATTTTTGTCCAAACGAAAATTGGGAAGTAATTATGAAAATTGATGTAAATATTGTTGTGAGTAAGGTTTTCATAATTTCAGGTAACGGTTCGGGGCTTTGCGAAGTGGCGACTGCGTGAAACGTATTATTTCTTGCTAAGATAAGATTTTCCAGCGGAAAATCGAACGTTATATTTATTGTATTATAGCTATTGTGCCAAACCGCTGTTAGCAAACGTTACTTTAATTTAAATATTTAATTGCTGGTTTGTCTTCTGCTACTATATGATCCGTAATATGAAAAACATCTTTAATCCAAGTATGATTGAGCGCTTTATTTCTATCTAATATTTCACCAAGTAGATTTGCTTGCCACGGAGAGTCGGTTTTATCGAGCAAGCCAACTTGATAATTGGTTTCGTTTGTCCAAATTTTAAATGGAAATGCTTTTCTGTTTTTTGGAGGTTCGTCACTTCCCCAATCTCCAATACTAATTATTACAGTACTTATTTTTTCTGGATGATTATCGGTAAACTTCAGATAGTAAATTGCGAAAGCGTCCCTATCTTTATAGACAAACCTAGTCAATTGTGTAGTTTTTCCACCGCAACATTCACAGATGCTAATATTTGGTTCTTCGAATTCTATTTCAAGCATAGTTTTTATGTAATGGTTGATAACGTTTCTGGGCTTGCCGCAGGAGGGGGCTTAGAAGCACCAACTTTCAACCTACCATAAATGTAAATTAAAAGCAAAAAACTTCAATTTACCACTGAACCCCCATTTGCGGCAAACCCTTGTTATCGGTTGCCTTTCTATTCATCTTTCGGTTTGCTTAAAATCTGTTTACTAAAATAGCTTGTCATTTCACCACTTTTATTTTCTCCTGCATATACTTTTCCGTCTGGCGTAAAAACTGTGTGAAGTTGGTCAACTAATAGTCCCATTTTCCCTTCGTCAACGTAAACAAGTCTTGCCTCCGATAATTCTTTAATAATTTTTTCAGCATCAAGTTTCGCTGTTTTCTATAAACTTTAGAAAACTGTTCATCAGAATTGATGTCAACAGTCCCAACTTGGATTAAAACGTTAAGAATTGAATATTTATCTCGGTCAATTTCTGTCGGCTCCCAAGGTGTCGCAACTAATGGCATTGAAAGTTGCTTTCTTGTCATTGGGTGATATAAAAATTCCCATCCCCAATTTTCTTCATCTATTTTTCTTTCCTTACAGGATATGAAAGGATGAGTTACTTCAATGTCAAAATCGTCACCAAATATATCGGAGCTAATTCCAAACTTGTAGGAAAGTCTTGTCCATATCAACTCTAACAAATGATACATTGGTTTACCGTTTGATGATGTCAAGATATGAAAGTAAAATTCTTCGTCAGTTAATGGTATGCCCATCGGCATTCCATTATTTTTTATGATTGTGCTGTTGCCACAAATAAATAAACTTGGAAAAGCTACCAGGACTATATCCTCTAACTGGTCCATTTTTAGAAATCTCCTCTAACTTTTTTACAAATCCTTCTCTTAAACCGTATTCTGTTGTGTAACCATAATATCCGATAACAATTCTTAAAGGATGAAATGCCTCCATCATAAGGTAATGATAAAGAATATCTTCCCTGTCTGTAAATCTTTCTCTTCTCTCTCTGCTTGGTAACTCTTTTGAGGTTAAGAGTTTGTATGCGTCTCTGTGTAATCTACCAACAAAAGGTTCTGCGTCTCTTGGTTCAGAAACATTGATGATTGAACGTAAATTTTGATGAGAGTCATCAATGTCGTTTGCATAAAGGTTTTTCTTTACTTGAATAACAGCAATAACGTCTTTGATATGATTTTATATCTATTCGCAAATGACATTTTTTGTCCGTCACCCACAACAAGTATGCAGTCTAACTCGCTACTCATAACACCACTGTCATTGTAAACAAAACTCCTCTCAACCATTTTTAAATTTAGGTCTTTGAAAACGGCCTTATTTAGAAGTTCTGCGGTTAAGCCTTCAAAGTTATCGCCAATTGCAACTGTGTGATTTATGTCTTTGTCGTCAAGTTCAATTTTTGAAAGAGCATATTTCTTAAATTGTTCTAATAAGTCCGCTACTGTCGAAATCATAGTTTAAATATTGTTTGTTGTCGAGGTGCTGCTGTCTGTTAAGGTTGCCGATAACGGCCGCAGCTTTGCGATAGTGGCGGATTAGAAAGTCTAAACTTTCAGTTTTGCACTAGCCTGAGCAACAGCTTTTTATATTTCCTTTAAACCGCCATTTTGCAAAGCCGATGTTATGTGATGTTATTGTAAACCGTCATCATGTTCTCCAATACCATAATATTCAGTAAATTTAATAGAATCTTCTTCTATTTTATAATGAACACGTTTTGATGTTGGCCTATTTGTAATTCTCATTCTAAAGCCATTATCCTCATCAATATATTTATCTCTCAATAATATACAAGATCTCGCTTCAGCAGAAGTATACGATAATCTAAGTGCTAATCTTTCAAATAATCTATCTAAATCTTCATTTCCTAACTTTTTTCATTTTCTTAATAAAATTAGAAGAAAATGAATATTTATTAAGACGTTTTAAATTTTTTGATTTTAAATATAATTCAATGGTCTGAAAGACATCTCTAACATCTTCTGAATTAATTATTTTATCTAGATATTTTTTAATATATCAAAGTTTGTTTTAAAAATTTCTGCTAAATACTCATCTTCTGTAGAGCTAATAAAAAATAATTTTCATTTTTAGAGATAATCAAAGTAAAATCTTCTTTAGAAAGGATTTTTTTCATTGCATATTTGCGAATATATTTTTAAAATATCATTATCATTTAATTCGAAATCAGGAGTTTTTATGCATATTTGTTCATTGATTTCTGAATAAATAATATTCTTATTGAAAAAAATTATAAATAATTGGTATTATTTGATTTCTAGTAGTCGTATATTCAGACCAAGGTCTATATTTATTATTTTCCCACAATTTGTTTTCTAAATCTATACTCCATATTAATTTAATTTGTTTAGACTTATCAATAATTTCAAAAGTCTCCATCATTTCAATCAAATAATTTTCTCTGAAGCTTTCATCATTCCATAAATCTTCTGTGATAAATATTTTAGAAGGGCATATTAAAACATTATCCATTTTTATTTCGACGTTTTAACAATGATGCATACATTATTTTCTGTTGTTCATTTGCATTTTGATCAAAAAAATCTTCAGGCCAATTTATTATACCGGAAAACTCATCAATCTTAACTTCTTTTGCTGTACTACCAACTTCTGAATTTTCTATAAAATAAAATAGCCACTAAATCTTTTAATTTTGATTCATCATCTTCAACAATTCGTCTCACTAATCTATTGATTATATGTTCACTATGCGTTTTCAATTATAAGATTTTTATTAGCTAATGCTAAAGAAATAAAATAGTCTGCCAACTGCATTTGAACTTTAGGATGAAGATGTATTTCAGGTTGTTCCAATAACAATGTCCCACCTGAATTTCATTCTCAAGCCTTCTAATATTATAGGGAAAATTTGACTAATTCCAAAACCTACATCAGCAATGTTAACTTGTGTACTATTTAAACTGCTACTATCTAG
Source organism: Mylabris phalerata (assembly GCA_020740385.1). Taxonomy (NCBI): domain Eukaryota; kingdom Metazoa; phylum Arthropoda; class Insecta; order Coleoptera; family Meloidae; genus Mylabris; species Mylabris phalerata. Next base: position 10,231 of record JAJEOX010000005.1, read on the forward strand.
CTGTAATCTAATTACTTCTTGGTTGGGTACAGCCTTGAAGTTAATTATCTTAAATACTTTATTCCAAGTATTTACTGCGTCTTCTAAATTTATATTTTTCTTTAAAATGAATTTTTGAGAATTTTCATCGAATGTGTAAAAATTTTCTATTTTATTTTCTAATTCAGAAAGAAATATAAAAGCAGCATTTTCGCCTTTGTTTCCGATCTCAACAATTTCATCTTCATAAACATATCTTCTTGAAGGTTCTTCTCTCAAAAGGACCAACGTATGTGAATGAAGAACATAATTGTTTTAACAATTCATTTACTAAATAAAATTGAAAATGTAAATCATTTTCTCTAGAATATGAATTTGGGTTGTCAAGTTCAAAACTAGTTGGAATAAGATTTAAAAACTTTAGTCTAAATTTATCCTTACCTTTAATTATTTCTTCATTGTTATCGGTTCTTCTCTTATTAGGTAACTTCCAACTACATTCATAAATATCTTTATCTAGGTTTGTAGCGTTAACAAAACTTTCTGAATATACTTTACCATCGGGATGTAGTACATTAAATTTCTAATTCAAACCTTGTAATTAAAGTAGGTTTAATATAATGTTTAGTCTTTTTATCTATACTTTTAATGTAAGCGTAATAATTAATTTGAAATTTGGCTTTTGGAATATCAAATGAATCGTCTGTTAGCAAATGATGAAATATGCTATATAATGGAATGTTACCATTTTTGTTTGAAAAATCTTCTTTACTAACATTATAAGATAAACCAATTTTCAATTCATTATTAGAGTCTTTATTATAAATAACATTATCAAAATTACCTAAATGAACAAAGGCGCCCATTTAAAAGTAGGTTTTCACTTATTGTTTTACTTTCAAGAGTTTGTTTTATAAGTAAAATACTTTGTAAAATACTACTTTTGCCGCAACTGTTTGGTACCTGTTAAAATTGTTATCGGTTTAACTTTTAAATTTTTTAAAGATCTAAAAGACTTGAAATTTTCAAGATTAATTTTATTTATCATAGTGTTAAAATAATATCACATAACGGAAAAAAGTATTGGCGAAATGCGGGCAAAAATGAACGAAAAGTTCAGTTTTAACCAAATGTAGCCGATATTTTTTTCGTGGAATAAAACTTACAAAAAAATATGGAACGAAAAAATAGCGGTGGCAAATTATTACAAAAAGTTCAACTTTAACTTTAATCCCGCATTTTGCCAATACAATGTTAGCTGCAGACTTTTTGCATCATTGTTGTAAAAGAAATTATTGTATATATTTCATTAGATGATATTTCCTTTCTTTTATAATGTGCTATATTATTTCTTAATATTCTAATTTCGTCAAGTTTTTCTAAAAAAACATTTTTATCGAAAAGCTTTAGATTAATCTTATCCCAATTTTCATTTTTTTCAAATAATTTTTTGTATTCTCCAAAAGTCAAGTCATCCACATCTTTTTTCACCTCAATTCCATTTTTTTTAATTAATGATCTAATACAATCTTCTATTATTCCAATATGTAAAAATGGTATTAGGAAATTTCTAAAATTGATGGTCATATCATATGTTGTAATGATTCCTTTAAGTTCTTCTTTTTTATTTTTGACTAAAACGTAATCTTTTTTAGCTACAAGTTTCATATATTTTAGAAAATCATCAGATTCATTAATTATTGCTGATTCTTCCACATAATCAATAATTTCAGGCGTATTGATTCCCAATGATTCAATTTTTCCAATTGATTTCCAACTTACAGCACCAATAATTTTTTCATTAGCACTCAATACCGGAATTTGTGAGAAATCATTTAGTAACATTAAGGATTTTGCCTTTAAAATTGAGTCTGTTTCATAGCAAAAAACAATTTTCATTGCTGAATCAAAGAATTCGGAAACTTTGAATTTATCTTTTCATTTACACATGGTTGTTAAAGTTTTGCAGCTAACGTCTCGGCGGCTTTGCGAAGTTTCGACCGAGCTTGCTCGAAGTCGAAATTTTGCAAAACCGCCTGATGTACGAAGTCCGCGAAGCGGGCTGAGTGCATCGGGCGGTGTAAGCCACATCGGTTTAGGGCTTTGCGTTCGGGCGGGTTTCGGAGCACAAAGCTTCAGTTTATTACTGATGTTTATTAAAAGCACAAAGCTCCAGGTTTGCATGTCAGCCCGCCTGACGCAAAACCCGTGTTACCAGCAGTTTATATTTCTATTATGTATATATCATTTTTCCAGACTTGAATCTCATAGTTTACTGTATTTTTTTTGGGGTCTAACCATAAATTCTCATTCACTTTTGTCAAGTCTTGTGTTAGTCTTTCTTTTACGTTTTCAAGAAAGTGTTCTGTGTAGTATAATCTTTGACAATAAAGTTTTCCCTTCCCTTTTTCATAGTTGGGGTTGTTTTTCTTAAAATCTATGTAAATCTGTATAAACTCCCATAGCGTTTTGGTGCACCAACAAAAAGATTTTTTTCAAATCGTCAAACATTGATTTTACTTCAAGTAAGTCTACTTTTTTATTTGAATTTATGCTGGGCTTAATCGTTTTTCCATCATTGTCTAATTTCTCGGAATACCTGAATGTTTCAGCGTTTCCGTTCTAAAATCTTATTTAGTTTTTCTAAGGTCTTGTAGTATTTATTGAACTCGTCTTTGTCTTCTTTGGAAGCTTTAAACTTGTTTTGTGAAACCTATAAAAGAATATTTTGAATTCAGAAGATAATGCTTCTAAGTCGTGACTTTTTAAAAGGTGTGTCCAATTCTCAAATTTCGTTAATTGTTTGGAAGTTACATATTGTTCAAAAAACTTGATATTTTTCTTTTAGCGCTAATTCAATAGCATGTGAAATTGTAAACAGAAAAGGCTGTGCAATTTCGTCAAAACGTCTTTGAGTTTTTTGAATATTCTTCATAGAAAAAGTCTACCATTCTCTCATACTGCCCCCAGATTTGGATGTTGTTATATGTTTGTCCAATATGCGTTATAAATCTATCTCGTTCAATCTTGTTCATTTCGGGTTCTCAAATTGCTGGTAACGTTTTGGGTATTGCCGAAGGCGGGGAAATCAAACGAACTAATGTTGAGTTTAGCACCGCAGTTAGCCAAAACATTTTTTGCTTGCTAACTTACAATTTTTAAAGCAAATAAAAAAATGGTTTTTGCGGAATAGAATCACAAAAGCCCAAGTTTTGCACTTCAGCCCCGCTTTTGGCAATACCTTGTTAGCGGCAGGCATATTTTTAGTTAATAATATTTTTTGAAGAACCTACAAAAGTTTAAGACTTCGACTTGATGAGTTCCATTTAGTCCACTCTCATCTCTTAGTTTTTGAAATTCTTTAAATGGAGGAACATTTAAGATTTCAGTCTGTATTTTTTCGTCTTTATAAGTTGAGCAATGAACAAAAGTCAGATTGTCATCCTTTAGATAAACATTATACTGAAAATCTGAACAGTCAAGTTTTTTAAAGTCGTTTAGAAACTCATGAATGTTCGATTTGTTTTGTTCAACAAAGTCGGGTTTTACTTTGTATGTCACTATTACGTTTATCATAATTTGCTTATAATTTTTTATGTGTCAATAAGTTGAGTGTCGCACCATTGGGTTCTTTCACAAAGAAACGTCTAACACCCCAATCTTCATCTTTAATGTCGTAAACTATTTCTATGCTCTTTGATTTTGCTTTTTCATAAAGTTTATCGACAATCATCAACTTCGATCGATAAAAATATTACGTCATTATTTAGGTTTTCTTTTTTGTCATTTTTGAGTATTGTAATTTGTGCAGAATGATTTTCTTTTGATGCAAAAGTCAAAACCCAATCCATATCCATTGCTAAATCCATATCCAAAAAGTCAATATAAAATTCTTTGCTTTTTTCAATGTCGTTTGAATAAATATTTGGAACAATTCTGGATATTTTCGTTTTCATAGTCTTAAATTGTTAGGTTGAAGACGCTTGCTTGAATGCTTGCCGCTAACACCCAAATATACAAAAGTTTTTATATTGAGTACCATTTTAATATGTTGTTAAAATTAGCGTATATTGTTGTTTTTCAGCGTAATTTTAACTGTATATTTTGTATAGACTTTTTTTTTTGGTTTATCTTTATTCGACACAGAATTCTATTTAAAATGGACAAGCTCAATGTGACAAATGTATAAAATTCTTCAGCTAGCTCAGAATGAAAAGAAAACGTATTATTGAAAAAGGATTTTAAAAAACGGTCTTAAAAATTCTCACGTGAAGAAAATGTTTGTGTGGAACGTTAAAAAGGTTTTAGCCCGTAGGGTTTTAAAATTTTTAGTGGAATGGAAATATTTTTGGTAGAGAGATTTATAGCCTTGACTTTTTAGTTACTTTTTAATCAAGTAAAAAAGTAATGATGGATAAAAAATGAAACATTTGAAACATTCAATGACTAAAACTAAATTGAAAATGAATGAAGAAACTCTGACGATTTAGGATTGATGAGCAATTCAACTTTGAATTGTTGGAAGAATAAAAAGTGTAGTTCTAATGAATATATTAGTCAGTTTAAATAAATAGTTAAAAGCGATCAAAATCGTCACTTTTTTAATGAAAGAATTTCTTGCAACACGATTATATTGTTAAATTTACAGACCAATTTTGATTAACGTATAGAAAATTTTTAATTTAAAGGTTTAATTAAGCTGAATATGAATACGAATAGCCGACAAATTGTTTATATCCACGGACTAAATAGTTTCTGCCAATTCTACTAAATTCAAGTCTATTTTAAAAATTCACCCTTCTGCAACCTGTATAGAATGGAAGGTTGATGATAACATATCAGCTATTTTACTCGAAGCTTATGACCATTTAAAAGGATTGGTTAAGGATTTAACGATTGTCGGAAGTTCTACAGGAGGAAATTTCGGTTGGCAGTTACAACAAAAATTAAAGGAGAACGGAAAATCAAGTGAATTGGTTTTTGTTGAATCCTTTGATTGATGTGTCTGTGAAACGTGAAGATAATTTTCCTGAAAACCTACATCAATATTTGGTTGATATGAATCGTTTCGAGCATACAAAAGTTTTTCTGTCTGTTCATGATGAAGTGTTAGATTTCGAAAAAATGAAAGATTTTTTTGAAATTCAGCAACATATATTTCCTCAACAAATCAAAATTATAGAAGTGGATGATGATCATCGTATTCGTAATTTCGAGTCATTGTTAACATTAATTTAATTTACTCTTTACAATTATTTAATTTTATTACTTGCATTTTTGCACCAAAATTAAAGCAGTAAGCTATATCATGAAGTATTATTTAATCTTGCCACTTTTTTTGATGTCTTGTAGTCTTTTTGCTCAGAAGAAAGACACGATTAAGGCTGAGGAATATAAGAACTTAATGTCGCCATATTACAGTTATGGAGACGGATTAGGAATCACTTCTCCCGATAGTCTTTATCAGGTAAATATTCGATTCAGAATGCAGAATAGGGTAACGTATATTGACAATCAAGACGAAGAAGATAAAATTGATGCACAAATAAGACGTTTACGACTTCGATTAGATGGTTATATAGGAAGTCCTAAATTCGAATATTCGTTGCAGCTTTCTTTTGCATCAGGAGATGTAGGAGAAGCAGAAGAAGGTAAGAATACAAATATTATTCGTGATGCCATGATTTTTTATAATCCGAATAACCGCTGGAGCTTTGGATTTGGTCAAACTAAATTACCGGGAAATAGACAACGTATCAATTCTTCCGGGGCACTTCAGTTAACAGATCGTTTCTATAAATAACGCAGATTTTAATATCGACCGCGATTTTGGATTTCAGTTTCAACATTCTAAGAAATCGAAAGATCATTTTTCATATACTTTTCGAGGAGCTGTTTCCACAGGAGAGGGAGAAACTGGACAAAATTTGATGATACAGGGTTTGGCATATACAGGAAAAGTAGAATTATTCCCATTCGGGGCTTTTACAAACGACGGAAGTAATTATGAAGGAGATTTGTCGCACGAACAAACACCAAAATTGATGCTTTCAGGAGCGTATAGTTACAATAATAATGCACATAAAACGAAAGGACAGCAAGGAGATGAATTGTTTGGAACGGCAAATATTCAATCGTTATTTTTTGATGCGATGTTCAAGTATCGTGGTTGGAGTCTTATGTATGCTTACTTGAATAGAAATTCAGATCAAACAATTTTTTACAATCCGGAAGATCCTGCAGATTTAATTATGTGTACAATGGTCACGGAATGGATTTCCAGGGATCATATACATTTCCTAAACATTGGGAAGTAATCGGAAGATATTCTATACAAAAAGTGGATAATAAAATTTTTGAATTTGCGCCAAATACAAACGAATATAGTCTGGGATTAACGAAATACATTTGGGAGCATGCTTTTAAATTACAGGCAGAAGTTAGCCTATGAACAGCAAAAATTTTATAATCTGGAAAAAGAAAAATAATTGGTATGCCAGACTACAAATAGAAATTGGGATTTAGGGTATTATATTGTGCTTATAACTATTTTACAATAAGATAATAGTATGATATTTGAATTATTTGCATAAATTTGTGGTACAAATACCAACCAATGCCAGCCAATAAAAAGAAAAAAAAGCCTAAACAGAAATGTAGAGTTTGGGACAAAAAAAGTACAGTTTAAGGATGTACTTATTGTATCAATCGTCATTTTTATCGTAGTATTAATCCTTTTACAGTTTTTAAATTAAGAACAAAGAATAGTATATAAAAAGCCTCTCAATTGAGAGGCTTTTGCTATTTCTTATGGATTGAAACTAATTTCGAATCTTCTTTGCAAATTTCAAGAACAAAATCATACTCTTTTGAATTGTCTTTGCTTTTGTAATTTGCCAGGTATTCTCTACACGGAACCTGATCTTTTTTTAGAGTTGTCGAAGTCAACTTTACTTCTTTTGAACAATTCTTTTTTTAAGAATGTTGAATCTAAATTCTCAGCTTTTAAAAATGCTTGAGCTTCTGGCGAAATCGATAACCTTTTAGAATAAGCTTCATCTAAAACTCTTGCATTTGGAAAATAGTTACATGAGAATGCACGAGGACCGAATGCCATAGCAACAAAAAACCATCCCTATTCCAACTCCCAGCAAATATTTCATAAATCTTTGCGTAAACGTCATATGATCAATAAATTAATGTCGTGAAATGGTAAATCAAACCAATCACATAAGTTCTTTTTTACAATTCTTCCTTTGTACAAATATACGCCATTTCTTATAGTTTTATCAGTTTGGACGACATTCGTAAAACCAGATTCTTCAGAAATTTGGAATAAATAAGATAAGAAATAATTGCTCAGCGCTTTGGTAGACGTACGTGCTACACGAGAAGTAATATTTGAAACAGCATAATGAATAATATCATGCTTAATCATGATGGGATGATCATGTGTTGTTAATTCAGATGTTTCGAAACACCCACCTTGATCAATGCTGACATCTATAATCACAGCACCGGATTTCATGTTCTGAACCATAGTTTCTGTGACAACACATGGAGTACGGGTTTCTCCGCGAAGAGCTCCAATCGCTAAATCACATCTTCGCAAGGCTTTTCCTAGTTCTTTTGGATCTAATGTTGAGGTAGAAACGCGTTTGCCCAATATTTTGTTGTAACCTTCTCAGTCTCGTTAATGAGTTATCAAAGACACGGACAGAGGCTCCTAAACCAATTGCTGTTCTTGTTGCATTTTCAGCTACAGTTCCTGCTCCCAAGATGACAACTTCTGTAGGCCTTACTCCTGTAACTCCACCCATTAAAATTCCATTTCCGACATTTGTCGAAGACATTAATTCACTTGCAACCAAAATTGCAGTTGTTCCGGCAATTTCACTTAACAAACGCACAACAGGCAAATGATTCTGCTCATCGCGGATGAATTCAAAACCAACTGCATTGACACGCTTAGTCATGAGTTTCTGAAAATATTCCCGTTTCAGCGTATTTGTCGGAACAGAAGAAATAACCAATGTAGCAGGCTTGATCCAATCTATTTCTTCTAAAGTAAGTGGACCGACTTTTAATACAATAGGTTTTTCAAAAACAGCTTGTGTATTGTAACATATTTGCGCACCTGCTTCTGAATATTCTTTGTCTGAATAATTTGCACCTTCTCCTGCGCCTGTTTCTATCGTAACTTGATGGCCGTTATTGACTAATATTTCGACAGCATCAGGAGAAAGACAAATTCTTTTTTCTTGATTATTTGTTTCTTTTGGAATTCCAATATCAAAGCGTTCTTTTTTGTGAGGAATCTCTAAACGCTCAGGTTGAGGGATTAGATCTTCCTGTGAAAAAGGCGTAAAAATATTTTTTCCGTCCATAGTAATTAACTAAAATTTAAATGACGAGTACCTTCTATATTTTCAATTGTAATTGTGTGATGCTCATCAGGTATAAAGTTAGCAATTTTATTTGGCCATTCCATTAGACAATATTGATTTGAATACAAATATTCTTCAATACCAAAATCCAGTGCTTCATCTTCATGATTTAGACGATAAAAATCAAAATGATAAACTTTTCCTCTCTCTGTATCATATTCATTGACAATGGAAAAAGTTGGGCTGGAGATTTCATCAGTTGTCCCTAATGCTTTTACAAATTCTTTGATAAAAGTTGTCTTTCCGGCACCCATTTCTCCTTCGAAAGTGATTAATTTATAGTGAAGTTGATCAATTATTTTTTGAGCAACTTCAGGTAATTCGTCTAAATGATTGATGATAAATTTCATTTAATTTTTTGGTGTTAATACAACCATTGGGATAATTATTTCCTCTAAAGAAATACCTCCGTGTTGGTAGGTGTTTTTGTAATAATTAACAAAATGATTGTAATTTTTAGGATACGTTAAAAATAAATTTTCTTTTGCAAAGATATACTTTGACGTTACATTAACCTTAGGTAGAAGGAATTTTTCCGGTTGTTCAACAGCCAACACATCTTTAGGATCATATTGCAATTGTTTTCCTAATTTGTAACGCAGGTTTGTACTTGCTTCTTTATCACCAATTACTTTTGTAGGTTCTTTTACGTAAATTGTACCATGATCGGTTGTGACAATGATTTTCATTTTTTCTTGTGCAGCTTTCTTAACAATCTCCATCAAGTAAGAATTCTCGAACCAATGTTTTGTGATGGAGCGGTATGTTTTATCATCACGAATCATTTCTCCTACAATTCTATTATCCGTTTTTGCATGCGAAAGAATGTCAATAAAATTGTACACAATGACATTTAAGTTATTGTTTTTATAATTATTGAAATCATCTGCGATCTTTTTCTCAAAATCTGAATTTAGAATTTTGAAATAATTGTAAGATAAATCACTTAATCCAAGACGTTTTAGTTGTTCTCCCAGCAACTCTTTTTCGTGCATATTCTTATTTCCTTCATCTGTATCATTCAGCCAGTATTGCGGATATTTTTTCTCAATTTCTAAAGGCATTAATCCGGAAAAGAAAGCATTTCTGGCATATTGAGTAGCAGAAGGCAAAATACTATAATATAGATTCTCGGCATCCGAATTGTAGTAACGGTTGAAGATAGGTTCGATAACTTTCCACTGATCATAGCGAAGATTATCAACCATAATCAATAAGACGTGTTCATTTTTACCAAGTTGTGGACGAACCAATTGATTGAAAATGGTATGCGATAAAACAGGTCTGTCTTCTTCATCATGTAACCAATCTTCATAATTTCGTTCGATAAATTTGAAGAAAGCTGCATTTGCTTCACTTTTCTGATTTTCTATAATTTGAGTTAAAGCTGTATCTTCAATATTTTCAAGCTCAAGTTCCCAATAAACGATTTTTTTTATAAATCTCCTGCCAATCTTCGAAATCACGTGCATTCATCATATCCATTGTGATATTTCTGAATTCTTGTTGATAATTGATTACGGTTTTTTCTGAAATTATTTTAGAAGCGTCCAAAATCTTTTTTAAGCTCAATAAAATCTGATTCGGGTTAACCGGTTTTATCAAATAATCTGCAATGTGAGAAACCGATAGCATCTTCCATAATATGCTCCTCTTCACTTTTTGTCACCATAATAACAGGAAGATTCGGACGCAGTTCTTTTATTTTAGGTAAAGCTTCTAAACCGCTTAAACCAGGCATGTTTTCATCAATTAAAACAGCAGCAAAATTTTCTTTTTCTATTTCTTCTAATGCATCAGTTGCATTGTTTATCATAGTTGTTTCGTATCCTTTTTTCTCCAAGAAAAGTTGATGAGGTTTCAATAAATCGATTTCATCGTCAATCCATAAAATTTTTATAGCCATTCGTAATAATTTATTTTTTATATTGATTTTCTATTTTTAGAATTATTCCAAATATAGTGAGAACAGAAATGTTAAAATCTAAATTGTATGTTAAACAAAAAGTTGATTTTACTAAAATTTGTGCTGAATAATTAGCATAAATAATTCCAAAAATGATTTTGTACTAAAATTTTTCGTAAAAACAATCCATATTATAGACAGGCGGGTTTTGAATGATTAAAAATTCATATCTTTGTGAACAAAATAGTACGTTTGAATCCATTAAACAATAATAAGTTGAAGATAGTAAATGATCCGGTTCATGGGTTTATAACGATTCCAAACGAGCTTATTTATCAAATAATTCAACATCCATATTTTCAGCGTCTTCGCCGAATTTCGCAGACAGGATTAACGGAAATGGTTTATCCTGGAGCCAGACACTCTCGTTTTCATCACGCTTTGGGTTGTATGCATTTGATGCAGAAAACCTTGAATACACTTAAGAGAAAAAATGTTGAAATAACAGCTGAAGAAGAAAATGGTGCTTTGATTGCAATTCTTTTGCATGATTTGGGACATGGACCTTTCTCTCATTCCCTTGAAACACTCAATCATCAATGGTTCTCATCATGAAGAAGTTTCACTTCGTTTGATGGAAGAAACTGAATCAGATTTTTGATCAACGATTAGATTTAGCGATCCAGATTTTAAACGACAACACCCCAAAAAGTTTTTGTCGCAATTGGTTTCGAGTCAGTTGGATTGCGATCGAATGGATTATTTAAAACGGGATAGCTTTTATACGGGAGTGGTGGAAGGAAACATTAATCCGGAACGTATTATTTCGATGATGAATGTGGCAAATAATGAATTGGTAATAGAGGCGAAAGGAATTCCATCGGTAGAAAAATTTCTGATGGCGCGTATGTTTATGTATATGCAAGTGTACATGCACAAAAAATCGTTTACAGCAGAAAATTTTTTGATTAGTGTTTTGAGAAGAGCAAAAGAATTGACAAAAACAGGAGAGCATCTTTTTGCAACTTTTGCTTTTAACTATTTCTTAGAAGAAAATGAAGTTGGGAGTTTATCAAAAAAAGGATTGGAAATATTCACTCGTTTGGATGATAGCGATGTATTATCAGCGATTAAAGAATGGCAATTTCATGATGACTTGATACTGAGTAAATTATCAAAAAATATTATTCAACGTACTTTGCCAAAATCTTATTTGATGGATAAAAAAATTATCTGACGAAGAAATTTTAGTTGAAAAAAATAGAGTTGAAAAGGTTTTAGAAATAGAGGATGCAAGTTATTTTGTAGAACAAACAACAATAAAAATCGTTCCTTACGAAAAATCAAAAAGTCCGATTAAAGTTTTATATAAAAATGGTGAGGTAAAAGAAATTTCTAATTCGGAGAAAAAGTTTATTAACTCAGTTTTTACAGCAAGAAATTACAAAATACCATTATCATAGCTTATAAATAGTGATTGAAAAAATTTGACAAAAAAGTTAAATTACTTAAATAATCATTTTATAAATTTAAGAATAATTATTAGTTTTGCAGACTATGAAATTTAAAGCTGCAGAGATTGCGCAATTATTGCAAGGAACCGTAAAAGGTGATGCAAATGTAGAGGTTTCCACATTGTCGAAGATAGAAGAGGGAAAAGAGGGGTCGATTTCGTTTTTAGCTAATCCGAAATACGAACATTTTATCTATTCAACCAATGCTTCTATTGTGATTGTGAGTAAAGATTTTGTGGCAACAGATTCCATTTCGTCTACATTGATTGTGGTTGATGATGCTTACCAGGCTTTTACACAATTATTGCAATATTATCATACCATCAAAAATAATAAAATAGGGATAGAAGAATATACAAAGGTAAGTTCTACTGCTCAACTAGGGGATAATGTATATATTGGAAGTTTTTTCTTATATTGGAGCTAATGTTTCAATTGGGAATAATGTAAAGATATATCCAAATGTGACGATTGGCGATTATGCTAAGATTGGGGATAATACCATTTTGCATTCAGGTGTACAAGTATATGCAGAATGTGAAATAGGTCAGAATTGTATCCTCCATTCGAATGTGGTGATTGGTGCTGATGGTTTTGGTTTTGCGCCAAATCCTGACGGATCTTTTGAAAAAATTCCTCAAATAGGGAATGTCTTGATAGAAGATAATGTAGAAATTGGAGCAGGATCGACGATAGATAGAGCAACGATGGGGTCGACAATTATTCGTAAAGGGGTAAAATTAGATAACCAGATTCAAGTTGCACATAACGTACAAATAGGAGAAAATACTGTAATTGCTTCGCAAAGTGGAGTAGCAGGTTCGACTAAAATTGGACGCAATTGTATGATTGGAGGACAGGTTGGTATTGCTGGACACTTGACAATAGGAGATTTTGTTCAAGTACAAGCTCAAAGTGGTATTAACACAGATGTAGAAAATAAAACGCAATTGTATGGATCACCTGCAATGGAAGCATCAAGTTTCAGAAAATCATACGTGCACTTTAGAAAGTTTCCTGAAATTGTGAAACGAATCGATAAATTAGAAAAAGAGAACAAACAAAAGTAGAAGTTAATGTCTGATAAACAAAAAACTTTAGCGAATGAAGCCGTTCTAAAAGGTGTTGGCTTACATACAGGTAAATTTGTTACCTTAACATTTAAACCAGCTGAACCTGATACCGGATTTGTATTTGTAAGAACAGATTTAGAAGGTCAACCTCAAGTAGAAGCTGATGCTCAGTATGTGGTGAGTACGGCTAGAGGAACAACTTTAGAAAAGAAAGGAGTTAAAGTACATACAACAGAGCATGTTTTAGCAGCTTTAGTGGGTATGGATATTGACAATTGTTATATTGAAATTGACAATGCCGAACCACCAATTATGGATGGTTCTTCTCGCTTTTTTGTGGAAGCCATAGAATCAGCTGGTATTGTAGAACAAGATAAAGACAGAGAATATTACAGAATTAAAGAAATTGTGACTTATGTGGATCCTGAAACAGGATCTGAAATTACTGCTATTCCAGCAGATGAATACCAAGTTACAGCGATGGTAGATTTTGGAACGAAAGTTTTAGGAACTCAAAATGCGACATTAACTTCTGTAAAGAATTTCAAACAAGATATATCACAAGCAAGAACTTTTTGTTTTTTGCATGAATTAGAGCAATTATTAGAAGCCGGTTTAGTAAAAGGAGGAGACCTAGACAATGCAATTGTTTATGTTGACAAAGAAATTACACCGGAAACAAAAGAAAAATTATGTAAAGCTTTCAACAGAGATGATGTTTCTATTCGTCCGAATGGAATTTTAGATCACTTGACTTTACATTATCCAAATGAAGCTGCTCGTCATAAATTATTAGATGTAGTAGGAGATTTGGCTTTGGTTGGAAAAAAATTGAAAGCTAAAATTATAGCAACAAAGCCTGGGCATCATACCAATACTAATTTTGCGAAGAAATTAAACAAGCAAATCAAATTGGCGCAACGTAACAAGGTACCGGAATTTGATTTGACTGCAGATCCAGTTTATGATATCAATGATATTATGAAATTGTTACCACATCGTCCACCATTTTTACTGATAGACAAAGTGATTTCTAAAACAGCAACAGGTTTAATTGGCGTGAAAAATGTAACAATGAACGAACCTTTCTTTGTTGGTCATTTTCCTAAAGAACCTGTAATGCCTGGAGTTTTACAAATTGAAGCAATGGCACAATTAGGAGGTTTATTAATTTTGGGAGAGTTAGAGAATCCACAAGATTATTCAACCTATTTCATGAAAATTGAAAGTGCTAAATTTAAACGTAAAATAATTCCTGGGGATACAATTGTGTTTAAATTAGAATTGGTTGAACCAATCAGAAGGGGTATTGTTCATATGCAAGGGATAGGATACGTGAACAATCAAATCGCTGTGGAAGCAGAAATGATGGCAGTTATTACAAAAGAATAATAAAAGAAATGGAAGTTATGAATCATCCGATGGCATATGTTCATCCAACTGCAATTATAGGTGAGAATGTTATAATTAGTCCTTTTTCTTCCGTTTATGAAGATGTAGAGATTGGTGAAGGAACATGGATTGGCCCTAATGTAACAATTATGCCAGGATCTCGTATAGGAAAAAATTGTAAAATTTATCCGGGTACTGTAATTTCTGGTGAACCTCAAGATTTGAAGTATGAAGGTGAAAAAACTTTAACATATATTGGTGATAACACAACAATTAGAGAGTGTGTTACTGTAAACAAAGGAACAAACGCCTTGGGCTACACTAAAATTGGTGATAATTGTTTAATTATGGCTACTGCACATATTGCGCATGATTGTGTTGTTGGTAATAATGTCGTTATTGTAAATGCCGTTGGTTTAGCCGGACATATAGAAGTCGGAGATTACGCCTTCATTGGTGGATATAGTGCAGTGCATCAATTTACAAAAATTGGAGAACATGCTTTTGTTGCTGGAGCGACACAAATTCGTAAAGATGTTCCTCCTTATGTAAAAGCGGCAAAAAATCCTGTTGCTTATGCCGGTGTTAATGCAATTGGGTTAAGAAGAAAAGGATTTAGTTCTGAAGAAATTTATGAGATTCAAGGAATTTATCGAATTTTATATCAACAAAAAAATAATGTTTCTCAAGCTGTAGAACAAATTTTAGAAAAATTCCCGGATTCACATTACCGTGAAGTGATTTTGAATTTTATTAATTCAAGTGATCGTGGAATTATGAAAGGGTATAGCTCAGGAGTTTAATCAAAATAACAAAATAGAATACATGGCAACAACTGCTGATATTAGAAAAGGTTTATGTATTGTTTTTAATAACGACACATACAAAATTATCGAATTTTTACACGTTAAACCAGGTAAAGGTCCTGCTTTCGTTCGTACAAAATTAAAATCTTTGACAAATGGAAAAGTATTGGATAATACATTTTCTGCTGGTCATAAAATAGAAGAAGTTCGTGTTGAAACGCGTAATTATCAATACTTGTATGAGGATGATAATGGTTTCCACTTCATGAATAATGACGATTTTTCTCAAGTTTATTTAAATAAAGATTTGATTGATAACGCTCAATTTATGAAAGCCGGTGACGAAATAAAAATTTTATTCCGCGCTTCTGATGAAACAGCTTTAGCTGCTGAGCTACCTAATACAGTAATCATGGAAATTACGTATACTGAGCCAGGACTTAAAGGAGATACAGCTACAAATGCAACAAAACCGGCAACAACTGAAACTGGTGCTGAAATTCGTGTTCCTTTGTTTATTAATGAAGGAGATAAAGTGAAAATCAATACAGAAGAACGGTTCTTACGTAGAACGTATTAAAGAATAATTATTTTATTCAATCATATATTAAAACCCTCTATTATAGAGGGTTTTTTTATTTGTTTAATTCACAGTAAGAAGCCAGCTTTCTACGAATAAAAAGCTAGCCCAATTTTAAATAGGTTAAGTTAGGTGGGAGTATTAAATAAAATCCTCTTTTATTTATAGTTTGTATGAATCTATATGAGATACATCTTAGAATAGTTACTTTGCTCGTGCAAGCAATACTTGGCAGGAAATTAGGTTTAACGAAAAAGTAGAATAGTAAGTTGAGAATAAACTAATTAGTCTTTAAATAATGAAATTCTTGTAAAAGAATCAGCTACAAAAGTACAAGAAGTGTCAGATTCAAGGAATAATTGATAACCTCTGTTAGCAGCTAAACTTTCCGGATCCGCAATAGTATAAAAATAAAATGTAAGAACTTTTGGTAAACCACTAGATCCTGCTGGAAGAAGTGAAATAGAATTGATTTCAAATCCGGAATCCGGATTTTTGAATGTCGCTTTCAATGAACCGGACGAATTAGAACCAGCTGTTACAGTAGCGATTAATCGCCATATGTGTACTTGTCCGTTAATTTTCATTTTCTCTCCATCTTTGTGCTGCTGCATTAGCTCCGATGTATATATTTGAAGTTACTCCGGGAAAAGGAACAGTCGTTTCCGGCCAACTTGTTGTCGGACTTGGAGCAAAAGTCAATGGAGTGGTATATAGAATCTGATGAGGAGTTCCATATGTATTACCATTAGGTGTTAAGCTAACAGAAGGTTTAGCTCCTCCGGCTCCTCCATTAATTTTTACAACACCATCATTTCCTGCGGTAGAGCTAGTAGGAACAAATAATTGTCTCCAAACTAATCCGTCCCAAAATTCAAAACGGTTATCAGTTAAATTAAAAATAAGTGTACCTGCTGTTAAACTTGTATTTGAGACGCCGTTTGGTGGGATAGTAAGAGGATCATTGTCAGCTAAAGAAGAGTTTCTTTCAGTGGTTGTCAGTCGTGGAATAAGTATTCCTTTGTTGTTTGAAACTATATCAAGTATAGTTGCATCATTAGGCGTGCTTGTGTTAATACCTACCTGCGCATTTGATTGTAAGCATCCGAATACAATCGTAAAAAGGATAAAAATTTTCATGTTTAGTTAGTTTAGGATTGTTCATTTTTTTATTTATTTCATTAGGTTATTTTTAATAATAATATTAATAATTTAATATATTATATATTTTCAATTACAAATGTAGTGAATAATATAATTCAAATATCAAATATTATTTAATATTTGATATTTCGTAAAATCTATTTTAGTCATTGATAAAAAGTAGTCGATTTTGACTATATTTTTTGTTGGGTGAAATCAACTTTAAAATGTAATTTAGCGATAAATCAACAGAATAAATTTTATGAAAATTGGGGCTAAAAACAGATTAAAAAAAACTTTTTTATACGGGGTAATACTCTGTATTTTATGTTTATTGTTTACTTTTTTTGCAAATTCTAAAATAGAAAAGTCCACAGAAAATTTTGTGACAGATCAATTAGAGCATCTGCCAAAAACAAAAGTAGCCGTTGTACTTGGAACAGCTCCGAATTTGGTAAACGGTTATCAAAATTACTATTTTACGTATCGTATAGAAGCGGCTGCAAAATTATATAAATCTGGAAAAGTAACGCACTTCATTGTAAGTGGCGATCATGGACGAAAGAACTACAATGAACCTGAAGCAATGAAGTTAGCTTTGATAAAAAATGGTATTCCGGAAAATGTCATTTATTTGGATTATGCGGGATTTAGAACATTAGATTCGATGATACGGGCAAAGGAAATTTTCGGACAGAAAGAATTTATTGTTGTTTCGCAAGAATTTCATAATCAACGGGCGGTTTATATTGCTAGTCAAAACGGAATCAATGCGTATGGTTACAATGCAAAAGATGTCAACAAGCATGCAGGTCTGAAAACCAATATTCGTGAATATTTCGCAAGAGCAAAAGTATTTATCGATAGTTTTTTGGGTGTAGAACCGAAATTTTTGGGAGAGAAGATTGAAGTGATTTAATCTAATCAAACAAAGAGAAACCAAATAAATGATTTCTCTTTTTTTAATTATTTATTTCAAACTACTAAAATATCCCCTTAAAGTAGCATCGTTAGCAGAATTTCGTGTGTCAATTTCTAAAATTTTAGGACGATTGCTTTCTGCATAAAAGTCGTTGAAAGAATGTTCCAAGTCAGTTAAATTTGAAACAACCTGATAGTCAAAATCAAACATTTTTGCCAAGTGTTCAGCTGTAAAATGATGTTTTGTTTCGAAATAATCTTCGACAACATCTGTTTCAGAAGGACCCGGAATAAATTTGAAAATATTTCCACCACCGTTATTGATCAAAATTATTCTAAAATGAGAAGGCATATTTACATTCCACAGGGCATTCGAATCATAGAAAAAAAGAAATATCGCCCGTAATCATTACTGTATTTTGCTCAGATGCGATGCAAGCACCAATTGCTGTAGAAGTAGATCCGTCAATACCACTTGTTCCACGATTACAGAAAACAGGATTTGAACTTTTATGGTCAAATAATAAACCATAGCGGATAACGGTAGAGTTTCCGTATTGAATTTGCCAATTCTCAGGATAATTACGAACAATTGAATCAAAAGCTTTCAAATCACAAAAAGGAATCATATTGATGTAATGATTGTGTTTGATGTTATTTGCCTCCCGTATCGAATTCCAGGTCGTGTAATATTTAGATTCTTTTGAATTGACAAACGGAACAAATTGTTCTAAAAACAATTCCGGTTTCGTTTCAATTCTATCTGTTAATGCCTGAAAAGTATCCGGTTGCCAATATTCATCTAAATGCCAATGTTGTGTTGGTTGTTTTTCCCGCAAGAATTTTTTTTATCTTTTTCGACACCACATTTTGTCCGATAGTCAATAAAATATCAGGCTTTAAAGCTTCTAATTCTTCTTCAGAATATGGAAAAATAACTTGGTCTATTTTATTAAAAAATCGTTCGCTATGTATATTGGATGTCACTTCTGTTAAAACCACAACCGAATCGTCTTGTGCCAATTGTTTTAATAAATGACCAAATTCGGCATCAGGATGATGTAATCCGACCAAAATCATCTTTCGGCTAGAAGCATTCCAACGTTTCATAAAATCAAACACATCAATTTCAGGATAATCTTTAGCAGGAATTGTAATCGTATCAATTTCGATTGAAGATTCAGTTACAGATTCATACAAAGGTTCAGAAAAAGGCATATTGATATGAATTGGAGCAGATTTATGCAAACAGTCGATCAATGCATATTTTGTTAACAACATATTTCGGGTTAATTCATCTGTTTCCTCACTTTCGGATAATTGAACATTGTGAACCGAATGTTTTTCGAACAAATTATTCTGACGTATGGTTTGACCATCAAAATTATCGACCAAATGTTCGGGACGATCTGCAGAAAGCACAATAATCGGGATGTTTTGAAAAAAGGCTTCTGTGATGGCAGGGTAATAATTTGCTGTAGCAGATCCGGAAGTACAGCAAACGACAACAGGTTTCTGTATTTGCTGGGCCATTCCCAAGGCCACAAACCCGGCTGAACGTTCATCAATGACACTATATGTTTTGAAGCGTTTGTCATTGGCAAATTGCATGGTCAAAGCCCCGTTTCGAGATCCCGGCGATAATATGATATGATCAATTCCAAAAGCCAAAAAAGTTTCAGCAATTAATTGAACATTTAATTTATTTGATATTTTTCTCAACGTAGTTGTCTTAAATTAAAAAAGGTTTTGAATAGCAAATTTACTAAACAAAACCTTTCTAAAAGTATGATATTTTTAAGAATTAAGTATGTAAACCTCCGTCTACGCTTAAAAACTTGTCCTGTTACATAACTCGATAAATCAGAAGCTAAGAATAAACATGCATTGGCAACATCTTCCGGTTGTCCTCCGCGCTTCAATGGAATTCCATTGCGCCATTCTTCCACTACTTTTTGATCTAAAACTTCAGTCATTTCAGTTTCGATAAAACCTGGTGCGATTGCGTTACAACGAATGTTACGAGAGCCTAATTCTAATGCAACAGATTTAGAAAAACCAATTAATCCTGCTTTAGAAGCGGCATAGTTTGCCTGTCCAGCATTTCCTTTAATTCCAACGATAGAAGACATATTTACGATAGAACCGGAACGTTGTTTCATCATCGGTTTGATTACCGCTTTAGTTAAATTGAAAGCTGAATTTAAATTTGTTTGAATTACTTTTTCGAAATCTTCTGCAGACATTTCTCATCAACAAATTATCTTTTGTAATTCCGGCATTATTGATCACAATATCAATTTGACCAAATTCAGTAATCACATCTTCCACTAATTTCTGAGCAGCTTCGTAATCAGAAGCATCAGATTGATATCCTTTTACTTTACCGAATTGTCCCAATTCTTCTTCCAACGCTTTTGCCTTTTCTACAGAAGAAGCATAAGTAAAGGCAACGTTTAGCGCCATTTTTTACAAAAACTTCAGCAATACTTTTTCCAATACCGCGAGTTGCGCCTGTAACGATTGCTGTTTTACCTTGCAATAAATTCATGTTTATAGGTATTATATATAGCTTCCAAAAATACGAATTTTTGCGAGAGTTTAAAATGTTAAAATTTACTTTGTCGATTTTCTTTTAACATTTTGTGGTATTAAAATTGAAATTATGGATGTTATAACCAATAAAAAAATAAAAAAACATGAAGAATTTATTGAAATTTTTAGCTGTAACATTTTTTGCCTTATTTGTATTTACTGCTTGTAGCGATGATGATGATCCGGCAAATAATGACTTTTTTGCAGGAACATACAAAGGAAGTGTCAGCTATAGAGATGGAGATAATACACTTTCTTCTGATAATGGAAGTGTATTTGTAACAAAGATTGCGAGTGGAACAAAGTATAATTTTGCTTTCTCTAACAGAATTCCGGATTTAAATGGAATTGAGTTTGAGAAAAAAGGAGACAATACATTGGTGAGTGTTGGTGCAGATGAAATGTCTTATATTAGAATTGATAGCAATAAGTTAACAATTTTATATACCAGAGATGGTAAAACTTGGACTGCAAATGCGACAAGATAAATTAATCTAAGTAAATAAAAAGTAGCAAGACGTTCAATCTGAACGTCTTTTTTATGCAATATTTTACGAATTAAAATGTTAAATATATAAAATGTATCTCATGAGAACGATATTACTGTTAATTTTCGGTTTGATAATTTTATTTTCCTGTAACAATGAAGATGATGTTCAAAATACAGTTTATAAGAATGAGTATGGAAGACGGTTTATTATTTTTCAGGATTCTTTAGGGAATTCAATCGTAAAAGATAGCGGAACAATAAGAGTTTCGAAGAATAACAACTTATATAAGTTTGATTTTGAATTGATGAATCAAACTAAAATTGACCCGATTGAAAATATTCAAATGGAAATGACAGGTTCTAATTCTTTGCGCAATATAAATTGGACGCCGACAAAATTTATTTTGTTATCGAGAGATAGTATCAATATTTCATATCAGGACGGAAAGAGGTATTGGTTAGTAAATGCAATTAAATAAAAAAACAGAATACTTGATACGGAATAAAATTAGTCCGTGTAAACAAAAAAAAATCCACTCATTGAGTGGATTTTAATTTTATATAAAACTCTTCAGGTTATAATCCGAAAGCTTCTTTAATTTGATCAACAAAGTCTAATTTTTCCCAAGTGAATAATTCAACTTCAACTTCAACAACGTCTTGTCCATTCGCAGATTCAAAACGTTTGCTAACAGTTTTAGGTTCTCTACCTAAATGCCCGTAAGAAGCAGTTTCTTTGTAAATAGGGTTTCTTAATTTTAATCTTTGTTCAATAGCGAAAGGTTTCATATCAAAGATTTCAGAAACTTTTTTAGAAATTTCACCTTCAGTTAAATTTACTTTTTGAGTTCCAAAAGTATTAACCAATAATGAAACTGGAGCAGCGACTCCAATGGCATAAGATACTTGTACCAAAACTTCTTCTGCAACACCGGCTGCAACTAAGTTTTTCGCAATATGACGAGCTGCATAAGCTGCAGAACGATCCACTTTAGAAGGATCTTTCCCAGAGAAAGCTCCACCACCGTGTGCACCTTTACCACCATATGTATCTACAATAATTTTACGACCTGTTAATCCGGTATCTCCATGAGGACCACCGATTACAAACTTTCCTGTAGGATTGATGTGATAAGTAATGTTTTCTGTAAATAAATCACGTAGATGAACAGGTAACTGTGCTTTAACACGTGGAATTAAAATACTGATTAAATCATTTGTAATCTTATCTCTCATTGCTTCTTCGTTCGCGAAGTCATCATGCTGAGTAGAAATTACAATGGTATCAATACGTACAGGTTTATTATCATTATCATATTCAATTGTTACCTGAGATTTTGCATCAGGACGTAGATATGGTAATAAATCTTTTTCGTATTTACGAATATGTGCCAATTCTTTTAATAAACGATGAGATAAATCCAATGCCAATGGCATATAATTTTCTGTTTCGCTTGTTGCATAACCAAACATCATTCCTTGGTCTCCGGCTCCTTGTTCTTCCTCAGAACTTCTATCTACACCTTGGTTGATATCAGGAGATTGTTCGTGAATAGCTGATAAAATTCCACAAGAATTAGAATCGAACATATATTCACTTTTCGTATAACCAATTTCAGAGATTGTTTTCTCTGGCAACACGTTGCAAATCAATGTAAGAGTTCGATTTTACTTCTCCTGCTAATACAACTTGTCCGGTTGTTACTAATGTTTCACATGCTACTTTACTTTTTGCATCAAATGCTAAAAAGTGATCTAGAATTGAATCAGAAATTTGATCGGCAATTTTATCTGGATGCCCCTCAGAAACTGATTCTGATGTAAATAAATATGACATTTCTATATTTTTTTTGATAAAAGAGGGGAGGAGACAACTGAAGTCCTGTTTTAGCAATTGTTTTATGAGGTTGCAATCAGTCAAATCTTTCCTCTTGATTTTCGAGTCCAAATATACAATGAATAAAATGAATAAAGAAAGAAAATGAGCAAATATTAATCTACTAATTTTATAGAGTATTTAGATGAGATGAAATAAATAGAATGAATAAAGTTAAATCTAATAAAAAATAAAGTTATTTTCTAACTTCTTTTAATTTTTAATGTGTTTTTAGATTATTATTCAAAATAATAATATTACTTTAGAAAAAAATTAATTATAAGATGAAGTTTGACACTCTCGATCAGCAATTGCTGATGCACCTACAAGAAAATAGTAAAATTACGTACAAAGAGCTATCAGATAAGCTCAATTTATCTTCTACCGCGATTCATGAAAGAATTAAAAAGCTAGAGAAATCAGGAATCATTTCAAAATACGTTGCGCTTGTTAACAGAAGACTGATCAATAAAGAACTTTTGGTTTTTAGTCATATCAAATTACAACAACACTCTGCAGATAATATACGGGTATTTGAAACTGAAATTCAAAATCTAAAAGAAGTACAAGCTTGCTTTCACGTCAGTGGTGATTATGATTATATTGTAAAAATGTCTTTTGAAAATATGGACGAATACCGAGATTTTATGGTTAATAAATTAACAACTATAAATGTAATTGGTAGTACGCACAGTACTTTTGTAATAGGAGATGTCAAAGATGACACAGCTTATCAATTATTATAAAAAAGAGTTCTGGAAAAACGTTTTTTATTTAAATTGCATTAGAAAAATTTAATAGATATGAGTAAGGAAGTAGCTATTCTAGGAGCTGGTTGTTTTTGGTGTGTTGAAGGAATATACAATTCGATAAATGGGGTAGAAAAGGCTGTTTCCGGATTTGCAGGAGGAAATGTTGAACACCCAACTTATCGTCAAGTTTGTGATACAGATACAAATCACGCGGAAGTGGTAGAAATTACTTTTGACAATGAAGTGATTTCATACAAAGAATTATTAGAAATTTTTTGGAACATTCATAATCCTACACAATTAAATAGGCAAGGAAATGATATTGGAACACAATATCGATCAAGTATTTTTTACACGTCGGATGAACAAAAAAAGCAAGCGGAAGAATCGTTGAAAGAATTTGATAATGGATCATTGTATGAGGATAAATTTGTGACAACTATAGAGCCATTGGATAAATTTTGGTCGGCAGAAGATTATCACCAAGGCTATTATAACGAAAATCCGGATCAACCCTATTGTTCGGCTGTTGTCGGACCAAAAATTGCAAAGTTTAAATCAAAGTTCAAACAGATTTTAAAATAAAAAAAGCGCTCTATTTTGAGCGCTTTATATTTATTTACCTTTTTTTCTTGCTTTTGCTTTCTGTTTTTGCTGTCCGCGGTTTTTAGGTTTCGATTTTGGTGGCTTACGTTTTGTAGGACCTCCTAGATTCACCTTTTTATTTTTGTCTTTTTTCTCGTGAAATGCTGCTCCTCGTTCTTCAACTTTTACAGTTGTAAGAGCTTTCATTTTGATGACATCTTTTTCAAACTCTCTTTTAACCGGTTAATTTTCACTTCATTTTCAGGAAAAGGAATTTCTTCAATCTCTTTATTCATTAAAGATTCGATAGTGTCTAAATATTCAATTTCTTTTTCAGAAAAATAAGAAATAGCTTCACCTTTTTTATCTGCACGACCTGTACGTCCAATTCTGTGAATGTATTGTTCCGGGACTTCAGGAATTTCGAAATTGATTACGTGTGTTACATCCGGAATATCCAAACCACGTGCCATAATATCAGTGGTGATAATTCCGCGATATTCATCTCTGGAAAAGGCTTCCATCGTTCTTAAACGATAATTTTGAGATTTATTCGAGTGAATAACTCCAAATTCATCGGGATAAACTTCATCTAAATGATTGAAAATTAAATCTGCATGTTTTTTATTATTTGCAAAAACCAGAATTTTCTCAAATTTTGCTTTATCTTCTAACTGATGAACAATTAAATTCAATTTTGTATTGAAATTTTCAACAGCAATAGCTGTCTGTGAAATTTTTTTCCAATGGCGTTCCGGAACGTGCCAATGAAATTTCAATAGGGTTTTTGAAATATTCGTGCAGCATATCATCTACTTGATCGGTCATCGTAGCCGAAAATAGAATATTTTGACGTTTTTCACTCATCATGGTAAATAAATGAATCAACTGTGGACGAAAACCTAAACTTAACATTTCGTCAAATTCATCAACCACCAGCTTTTTCATTTCTTTAAATGACAATACATTGTCAATGGCTAAATCTAGTACACGTCCAGGTGTACCAACAAGAATGTCTAATCCTTCGTAAACCAATAATTTTTGTGTATTGATGTTTACACCACCGTAAATTCCAAGAACTCTGACATTGATAAATTCTGTTAATTGCTCTAAAATATCGGTTACCTGAACAACTAATTCGCGTGTCGGAACCAAGATAACAATCTTTGGTTTGATTCGTTTTAGAATATTGATAGGTATTCAACAAAGGCAGTAAATAAGCCATTGTTTTACCAGTACCTGTTTGAGCAATTCCCATTATATCACGTCCGGAAAGAATCGGTTTGAATGATTTTTCTTGAATTGGAGTAGGGGTTGTGATATTCAACTTTTCTAAAGCTGAATTCAATTGTTTTGTTAATTCGAAATCCGCGAATGTAGCTTTCATTTTGCAAAGATAAGTTTTCTTGATGACTTCTTAAAAACTCAATGAGCAATCCGTTTAAATTCGTCTAAACTTTGTACTTTTGCATTTCGATTAAGTAAAAAGGAATAAAATGAGTTTAAAACAATACATCACACAAAATGTTTTAGAAGCGATTCAAAACGTTTATCAAATCACTCTTGAATCTGTTGAAATTCAGTTTACGAGGAAAGAGTTTGAAGGTGATTATACGTTGGTTGTTTTCCCATTAATTAGAACTTTAAAAGGTAAACCAGAAGAAATCGGTACTAAAATCGGTGAAAATTTGGTTGAAAATAATAAAATTACGGCATTTAATGTGGTAAAAGGTTTCTTGAATATGAGTTTAAGTTCGACAGAATTTTTACAAAATTTTGCTAAAAATGCTCAAAACAACGATTTTGGAATTACAAAAGTTGACGAAAATTCGAGAACTGTAAATGGTGGAATATTCTTCTCCTAATACAAATAAACCTTTGCATTTGGGACATGTACGTAACAATTTGCTAGGTTTTTCAGTTTCTCAAATTATCGAAGCGGCTGGAAATAATGTCATTAAAACACAAATTATCAATGATCGTGGGATCCATATCTGTAAATCGATGATTGCCTGGGAAAAATTTGGTAATGGAGAAACACCGTCATCTGCTAATATGAAAGGTGATCATTTGGTGGGTAAATATTATGTAGAATTTGACAAACACTACCGCCAGGAAATCAAAGAACTAGAAGCGCAAGGAAAAACAGAAGATGAAGCGAAGAAAGAAGCACCAATTTTCTTAGAAGCGCAGGAAATGTTGCGTCAATGGGAAGCGCATGATCCGAAGGTAATTGAGCTTTGGCAAAAAATGAACGGTTGGGTATACGATGGTTTTGCAAAAACATATCAACGACTTGGTGTTGCTTTTGACGAATATTTATACGAATCGAATACGTATATTTTAGGAAAAGAACATTGTTGAAGAAGGTTTAAATAAGGGGATTTTCTACAAGAGAGAAGATGGTTCTGTTTGGATCGATTTGACAGCAGAGGGATTAGACGAAAAGTTAGTCTTACGTTCAGACGGAACGTCTGTTTACATCACACAAGATTTAGGAACAGCAGTCGAGCGTTTTCAAAAATAATCCGACTTTAGAAGAATTAACTTACGTTGTTGGGAATGAACAAGATTATCATTTTAAAGTATTGTTCTTGATTCTGAAAAAATTAGGTTATGCTTGGGCAGATGCTTTACATCATTTATCGTATGGAATGGTTGATTTGCCAAACGGGAAAATGAAAATCTCGTGAAGGAACTGTTTGTTGATGCAGATGAATTGATGGAAGATGTCTATGCGACAGCCAAAGAAATTTCGGAAGAGTTAGGAAAGTTAGACGGTTTATCAGAAGAAGAGAAAATCTCATTTATACGAAACAATTGCGATGGGAGCTTTGAAATACTACATTTTAAAAGTAGATCCTAAAAAGCGTATTTTATTTGATCCGAAAGAATCGGTAGATTTTAATGGTAACACAGGACCGTTTATTCAATATACTTTTGCGCGTATTCAATCTTTATTAAGAAAAGAATCTCCAAAAGAATTTGAGATTAATTCAATCGAACTGAATGATGCGGAAAAAGAGATTATTCGTGCATTGTATGATTTTGAAGACACAATTGAAAAGGCTGCAGTAGAAATGAGCCCGGCGTTGATTGCGAATTATGTTTACGAATTGGTGAAATTATTTAATTCGTTCTATCAAAACAATCCGATTTTGAAAAATGAAGATGAAAATGTGAAAAATTTCCGTTTATATTTATCTCAATGGGTTGCCAATACAATTCAGAATTCATTACGTTTATTAGGAATTGGTGTTCCGGAAAGAATGTAATTACCATATTAAACTAAATAAAATGAAAATGCCACATCAAAAAAGATGTGGCATTTTCATTTTATTTAGTTTGTGCTTTAAAATTTGTATGAAACACCCGCATTTAAAATACCGTTGTAACCAAATCCTGCTTCGCAAAACACACCGATGTTTTTACCATAGTAAACACCAATTGGGCTCACTTGATAAGCCAAGCTCCCAAAAGAACTTTTATCGTTATCTGTTTTGTTGTTGTAATTTGCATAACCCAATCCTGCATTTCCATACAATTGAAATTTTTCTTTTGCGATGTAATTGTATTTTCCATTCGCCATTACCCCAAAAACATTCCATGTAGATTTGCCACTCGGATCTTTATAAGTTACCTTACTTTGACTCCAGAAGCCAGATACTCCAACAGAAAATCGATTGTTAATCATATAGCGGTAAGTTGCATTAATAGCACCGCTTCCACTAATATGATCCGATTTTCTTCCGGCAATTCCCATTAAAACGCCATCATTAATAAGAGTTCCGAATTCCTGAACAGGTGCTATTCCGTATCCTACACTAATTTCGTGTTTAGAAGAAGTTTGTGCAAATACTGAGGTTGTAATGGTAGACATTAAGATAAGTAATGATTTTTTCATGTATAAATAATTTAAAAATTAATAAATTTGCTCTTATTTATCAAAAAACATACCAAAAAAACCTCAATGTAATTCTTTTAGTCTAGAATAAAAATAGATTACTCGAAAGTTGATTAGTCTTTTTCATTAAGGATTCTATTCAACCTCCTTTCAATCGCCATAATTATAGATATCCAAGCGAAGTTCCTGTTTTAGTTCTTTATATGTTGTAACTGTATTTTGCTTTTTTAGTCATGATAAGAGTAAACCTTTATCCTGTTTCTTTACATTTTCAAAAACATTAATGAAATTTTAAAAATCTAAAACTCTTTGAGATAGTATTTACCTTTTCTATCATATCCAGTAAACTGAGTTGATTTTTCTGTTACAAGATGTAAATAAATTTAACAGCTTCCGGGATCGCTTACCTCCAGCCATCTTCTTCCTTCAAAACAGGACGGTCGTAACGAATTTTTCCATCTTTAAATAAAATAGAGAAAGAAAGATTGAGATCATAACGACGTGTAGTTTTTCCTATTTCAATGACAGTGGTTTTTTGTTTTATGGTAATGGCATTTTCTACATAAGTTGTAAAAGAAATACTTTTCTCCGACGACAACATTTATATTTTCTTGGTTATCCAACCCATATAAATTGACGATTGAAAAAAGCGAAGAGGAGGTTCAAACCCTGCTTCCTCACACAATTCTGAAAGTCGATTTTTCTGAAACAGCATGAAGCTCATTTTCTATCCTGTTTCAGACGGTAATTTATTTGTTCTTCTTCAATACCATCCGGTAAAAGAAATTTGAGAATATTTAGATTTTTGTTTGATTTGTTTTTTTATCTCCTGTAATGTCCAATATAATGAATGTTGCTCCCGCAGTTAGTCTGTCAGCAATATCCTTTAATAAGCTTAATTTGTCACCGTTGTCTTCAAGAAAATGTAAAACCAATAAAAGCGTTGCTGCATTGTATTTTTTCTCAAGTTCAAGCTCAGATACGAAACCATCTATTAAAGTGATGTTTTCATAATTTTGAAGTTTGGTATTTGCTTGTTTAATCATTTCGGGAGAAGGATCAATACCTGTTATTTCCAAGAGGTAGGTGTTTTTACAAATCGTTCTATTTCGTTCCCGGTTCCACAACCAACCACCAATAATTTTTTTTCGTTAGTTTCACTCAGAAGTTGAGGTAAATGGTCTAAGAAGTAATGATAGTTTGGTATCCATGTTTCAACAAACTGGTTGTAACCGGCAGCCCTCTCATTTTCAAATAATTCTAACTTATTCATTTTTATATAATATTGATTTACAGTGTTTATAAGGATGTGTGTTTTGTACAAAAACTATGAACTAATTTAGTGTATTGCTACTGTAAAAGCAATTTTTGAGAATGAAAAGAAAATGAGATTCCTCAGTATGCTCAAGATGACAAGAAGAAGGGGGGCTGAAAGAGGTTCAGAGTGATATAAAGTTGTGCAGTTTTTCAGATTATAATTATTTAAAATAATCAACCACTTCATAATTCCCGTCATCATACTTTTCCAATAATTCTTTTAAATAATATTTATGTTGAACGCCGGTCAAGATAACGATTTTTTTTCCTTTGTATTTATGAGCCGTTTTAATAATATTCAGAGCCATGGTATTATTTCTTAGATCCCAAAAGTTACACCAAAGCTGGTAACCTAAACGGTATGTAATTTTATCACCGTCGGGTTTGGTTACGAATCTTTTTGAGAAAACAACTTCAGAATTTGTGATTTTGGGTAATTCATGATGCTGAATATGTTGACGATATTTGTTTAAGGCTTCAAATTCTATTGAATTTAGACTTTTGAAATCCTGTTTTGAAAAACGTATAAGAGCCTGATTAGCATCCATATATTTTTTATAAATACCGGCATTGTAACTGTCCAATAAATTATTTTGGTAAAGACTATCAATCAAATCAATGGTCAGCTTATCTGTCGGTGTCATCCCGTTTTCTTTTCGATAAGAATTTCGTCCTTCAAATTCGAAAGGAAGATTCAAGGTAGTTGGGTATTTCTTGATATACATAAACGAAGCATTTTGCTCGTTAGAATTTGGGCGAATATCTTGGAAATAGGTTGAAATTTGCGCACTATCATTCTCTTGTAATAGAATGTCAGGTTTAATTTCATCCAATAACTCAAAAAGCATCTGAGGATTTAAAATGGCGGAAGATTCATGGACAGTTCCAATAACAAATAATTTAGTTTTCTCTGCATTTTGAGCAGATGAAATTTGATAAACAAATATGAATAAAAAATAAAATATGTACTTCATTTTTATTGTATGAGTGATTAAATGATAAACTTGGGTAATTCACATGAAATTAAACACAAAGGAATCGCTTGTTGTAAATTTAATAAAAAAATAAATTTGAAAAGAGCATTTCATTAATAAGAATGAAATGCTAACGATACGTTTGTTAAGATTATTTTCGAAGATGTATTAAAAAAGGTAAAAAAGTTGTTTATTTGAATTTTGTAAGAATTAGGAATGAGTCAGGAATTAGAAACAATTGCAGATTATTATAATAAGATTAGTGCAGAACAAGCAGAATTAATGAAGTCGGTTTGTTTTGAACAGGATAAAGCGCATTTTAATATTTCGTTGAGAAGATATTGTAGTTTTAGGAGTCCGTATAGCAGAAGAGATTATTATAAAATAAGTTTGTTTATCGGAGAAGGTGTTTTTTAAATATGGAAATACGGAGACCTATATTTCAAAACCGATTTTTATTTCTTCCGCCTCCGCATTTATCATATACATGGGAATGTAAATCGAGTTTACAAGAAGGATATTTTTGTTTTATTTAATCAACAATTTTTTACAGAAAACAAAGAATTTGAAGTATTCAAAAGAACCTCGTTATTCAAAGATTGGGGTTCTCCATTTGTTGAAATTTCAGAAGAAGATTTGCCTGTAGTTATATCGTATTTTGAACAAATGTATCGACTGAATCAATCCAAATATCCTTTGCGCTATCACAGTATTCGCAATCATTTATCGGCTGTTTTTCATTATATTTTAGAACAAAAAGTAGATGAAATTCATTCGGATGAACTCCCGTCAAATATGAGGTTATACAAAAAATTTGATGAACTTTTGAATACGCAATTTCCTTTAGATTCCCCTGCTCATCCATTGTTATTGAAAACTCCGGCCGATTTTTCGCATCAATTAAATGTTCACGTGAACCATTTAAATTCTTCTGTAAAATCTGTGACAAATCAAACAACAACTCAAATTATTAAACAAAAAATTATAGAAGAAGCAAAGAGTTTGTTACGCTATACTGATTGGGATATTGCTGAAGTGGGGTATACCTTGGGCTTTGAAGAACCGGCACATTTTAATAATTTTTTCAAAAAACATACACAAACGTCACCTTTAAAATTTAACAAAGAAAATAGTTGTCTTTGATTTTTGTAATTTTTTATTTGTCTTTTTTAATCACTTATTTTCTCTTCCGGTTTATTTTTGCTCAGTAAAAAAAAGATTTATGTTGAGAGAAGCATCTGAAAAAAGGAAAAAAATTGTAAGTATACTCGGTTTTCTGTCGATTCCGATTTCCGGGTTTACAACGGATATCTATCTTCCGTCTTTTCCTTCTATGTCAAAAGCTTTGTTAGTGCCGGAAAGCAGCATTCAGTTGACTTTAACGTGCTTTTTATTGAGTTATGGTTTGTCACAATTGTTTATCGGAAGTTTTTTAGATGCCATTGGACGTTATTACCCAAAACTGATTGCTTTGGCCGTAGTTTTGGGATCAAGTTTAGGAATTGCTCTTACAGAAAGTATTTCATTAATCTGTTTTTTTCGGGTTATACAGGGAATTTCTGTTGCGATTATCGTGATTGCAACACGCGCACTTTTTATTGATATACATGAGCCTGATAAAGCGAGACATTATTTAGGCTATTTTACAATTGTCTGGTCTTGCGGACCTATTCTTGCTCCTTTTTTGGGGGGATATTTGGAAAAATTGTTTAATTGGCATGCTAATTTTTATTTTCTGGCAATTTACGCGGGTGTAATATTAGTTTTGGAACTGATTTTTAGTGGAGAAAGTATTGTAAAGAAAAGTAAACTGAACTTGAAAAATATGCTTGAAACCTATAAAATGATGCTTCAAAATCAAAGCTTTATGTTAGGGATTTTGATTCAAGGGATAGCTTATTCCCATTGTTATGATTTTTAATATTGTTGGTCCTTTTTTGATTGAAAATACGTATCATTTCAATTCTGTTGCAATTGGATATTCAACTTTAATTCTTGGTTTTTCCTGGATGATCGGAGGTTTTATAGGGAAAAAGAGAATGTATTTAGATTTTAAAGAGAGTATAGGGTGCCGATCGTTGTACAATTAATTTTAATTGTGCTTCTGATTGGGACTGGAGTATTTTTCCAAAATCTATTTTATTCTGATCTTTTTTGCTTTTTTCATTCACATTTGTTCCGGAATATTATTCACCTCTTTTTTTACAACGAACATGATGGCTTTTCCTAAAAATGCCGGTGTAGCAGGAGGGTTGATGGGTGGAATGACATATATAATTACTTCGTTGACGAGTTTTATCATTTCCAGTACAGGAAAAGTAGGAACTCAAAATGATTTAGCTTGGCGATACTTCATTTTCTCGTTTGTTCTATTCCTGATTATTTTTACGATGTACCGCTTGAAAAATAAAAACAGTAAAAAAGTAATCGCAGGATAAATTTGAAGTAATGTTTTATCTAGTAGAGTCTTGGAGAAAACTGAAAAAAAATCGTTACAATTATAGAAGCTATAAAGAATACAAACCTCGTTTATATAAGTTAAACGAGGTTATTTTATGTCTTTTTATGATTGATAAATCAATAAAGTAGACGACGAATGCTATCTATTATTTAGTGCGTTATTGGTGTGCAAATTTCAATCAAAAATCCATTGTTATCTAAAAGATAACCGACCTTTTGTCCCCAAGGCTTTTCTGTTAAAGGTTCAAATTCTATTGCGCCGGCATCAATAGCTGTTTTAAAATCTGTTTCAATATTTTCTGATGTAAACGCAAGTTCTACTCCAAACGGTTTTGCTGATTTTTCAATTGCTGTAAATCCTTTTTTCAAATTTGAATTTCCAAGTTCAACAGATGCAAAAGCAATTGTTGTTTCGCCTGAAATAAGTTCGCCATAATCATTTTCAGGTGTTATAAATTTAGTCTCAAAAGCAAATGCTTTTTGTATAAAATGCGATGGTTTCCGTTACATTTTTAACATATACAATGGTATAGGCGTATTTCATCTTAATTCGTTTTTAATATTCTTTGTTTCGACTATTTAGTAGTTTTTATGCCATTCCTCCGTTTTACACCGATGTTTTGCCCTGTAATCCATTGAGATTCGTCACTACCTAAAAATAGAATGACCGGGATAATGTCTTCAACATTTCCAATTCTGTTAAAGGCGGATAAAGCGGCTATCTTATTGATTAGCTCAGGGGATTTCCCATTTGTAAATAAAGCGGTATTCATTGGACCAGGTAATACGGAATTTACTGTAATACCTTTGCTGCCTATTTCTTTCGCAAAAACTTTTGTCATTTGTTCAACAGCGGATTTTGTAGCAGAATAGATGGCATAAGTTGGCATCATCAATCGGGAAGTGGAACTTGAGATGTTGATAATTCGCCCGTTTTCCTCCAATTTATCTGATGCTTTTTTTCATCATCAAAAAAACACTTTTTACATTTGTCGTAAATTGTTTGTCAAATTCTTCTTCCGAGAAATCCTTGAGAAATTTAGTCATCATTATTCCTGCATTGTTTACAACAATATCTACTTTTCCAAAATGTTCAATCGTTTTTTCAAAAAGATGGTTTACGTTTTCATTTTGACTCACATTCGCTTTAACAGCGATAGCTTTTCCTTCATTTAATGTGATCTCCTTAACAGTTGAAAGAGCTTCTGATTCGTTCGAATTATAATTAATCACAACATTTGCTCCTTTTTTTGCAAATTCTATTGCAATTTGTTTACCAAGTCCTCTGGACGAACCTGTAACGATGACGGTTTTATCTTTTAAGTTGATCATACATGTATATTTTTTTATTCGATAAAATTAAACAAGGAAAAAATAAGAACAATGGTGAAGGTTTCAGAACTTAAGGAAGGAGTGAATCACTTTTTTTACGGAATTGAGAAGGCGTTTGACCTGTATGTTTTTTAAAATATTTTGTAAAATTCGTGGGTTCAAAAGTTAATTTATACGCTATTTCAGCGATTGTTAGATCAGAATACTGCAAAAGTTTTTTTGCAATGTCAATCGTTTTTTCATTGCAAATATCGCAAGGAGCTTTTCCTGTCACTTCTTTTATTGTATTGCTAAGATGTGTAGGATGGATATGCATCATATTGGCTAAATCTTGGATTTCCAAATATACATCCGTTTCTCCCTGTACAATTTTTTCCAAATGATTGTCAAGGATTTGATTAAAATCTTTTGTTATTTCTTCGGGTCTCTTATTCACACAATTCGTATTTCAATTCAACTAAATTACAACTATAAATGAATCGAACAGAAATTATCGGGAATTATTTATCCTGTAGCTTTTTCCATTTTCTTATTCTTCCTCTTGCATTGGTGTAAGGTGAGGCAGTGTTGAATTGTATCATTCTTCCAAGCGTCCATTTTTCGTACCAGTTGATTTCGTAAAGTTCTTGGTTTCGATTTTCTATGTATTAAATCAAGTATTTGGTGTACAGTTTCGTCCAATTTAATTTCCAAGGTCTCAAAATCATCATCCTTATACTCTTGGTAAAATTTTTGTGCGAGCTTGCCGAGTTCGTTCCATTTATATCCGGTTTCAGGAAAATCAACAGGTTCGTTTCTCTCTTTTTTATCGTTCCACTTCAAAACCAATTTTCCCCATCCAATAAGGTAAGAAAGAAGGTTGTTTATACTCATTGTTGTTCCTTTTGCATGCCCTTCCAGATTTTGCAAAGCTGACATATCGTAAGAAACTGTCGCGAGTTCATTTTTTAATTTTTCGTAATTTGTTTCAATTGCTTTTAGCAATTCTTCTTTATTTGTTGGAACAGCCATAATTCTTTATATTACTAAATTAGTATATTGTTTTAAGAAAAGCAATTTTGTGAACAGGAATAAAAATATTTTTAGCAAAGAGACTTACAGTCTTGACCTTTTGGTTACTTTTCAATCAAGTAAAAAGTAATATACCTAAGCTCCACCGGAGCTTCTTCTCTTAATCTCAAATTCTTAATTTCAAAGATTTTTAGGTTTTCTATTGAGAACAGATGAATAAAAAATGAAAATAAACATGTTTCGAAGCTCAATATGGCAAAAAAATCCTTTATTGGAAAAGGATTAAATGATTAAAAAAGAGGAGGAAATTCCGACGATTTAGAATAGAAATGTTCATTAAATCTAAATTATTTATACAGTTGGCTAGGAGAGATACCGAATTTCTTTTTAAAGGCAGAAGAAAAATGCCGTTGATTTTTGTAACCAATCAAATAAGCTATTTCACTAATTGTGAGATGTTGTTCGGTAAGTAAGGCTTTAGCATATTCCATTTTTTCATTCGCCCAAAAAGAAAATACAGTGGTACCAAAAATTTCTTTAAATCCTTTTTTCAATATAAATTCGTTTGTTCCGGCCTGATGTGCCAAATCGATTAAGGAGTAAGAGCTATTCAGGTTATTGACAATGAAATCTCTTACAACGTATATTTTATCTATATCCTTTCTTTTTAATGTTCCTTTATAAGGAGATGCTGTATGAAATTGTTCCAGTTGAAGCAATAACAACTCAATTACTTTAGCTTCTAAAAACATGCGCTTAAACAACCCTTTCTTCTTGCACTGTATAATTTGTTCTAAAATTTGATACATCTGATGATTGATTTGATGATGTTGTTGATGAAGTAAACTAGAAATGCCTTTTTCAATTGCATTTTTAAATTTATCAAACAGCTGGCTCTCGTGAGGTAAAAATCGTTTAAAAAACGACTTACTCAGATTAATTTCACAGATTTGAAAATGATCACTTTCCCATTGCATTTTACCACATAAACCATTTGTGTAGATGATGTTATGGGAGTGTGAGTCAAAACTAATGTTACGATCGAATTTAGTTGTTTGTGCAGTACTTTTTCCTTTTAAAGCGAAATGCATTTCAATAGTCTCGAAGTCTGTTTCAAAACCTAGCAGCAGTTTATGAGATAAATGCATATCACCAAATCCAATATGTACCCCAGCAAAATAAATTTCTTGGTAAAAACCTTTTCCTATAGAAGAATTTAAATAGGTCGTTGTTTCCTTTAAAGCATTTTTATCAACATCAAAAAAAGAAGCAGGATATTCCTTTTCTACTAAGGTTTGGTTGTTTTTAACATCATATAATCGTAAAGCCATGGTTCGTGTTTTTTGCGGACTTTTTAATCCTTATTTGAAACATTGTGGTGGAATTATCCCCTTACATTTGTCAAATGTATTAATTATTTAGAATTATTCTTAATAGTAAATAATTGTTTTTATTGAAAGGAAGTAAAACATAGGAGATAATTCGTAAAAAATAGTAACCACACTTTATACAGGAGAAGAAGATGAATAGACAAAAACAAATCATATTAAACGATAATTTACCAAAGGTGATGTGGGAATTATCTTGGCCGGCAGTAGTGGCAATGGTACTCTATGGCATGAATAATTTCTTGGACGGAATTTTTGTAGGGCATCTTATCAGTAATACAGCGCTGGCTGCTGTTGGAGTTGCTTATCCATTAGCTCAGTTTGCACAAGGATTTGGAACATTAATAGGAACCGGAATTGGTTCTGCAATTAGTATTTGGATAGGAGCGAAAGACTCTTCCAAACTAGAAAAAGCGTTTGGTACAGTAAATTATTTGACTCTTCTATTTTCTGTACTGATCACAATTCCTTGCTACATTTTTGCAGATAAATTAGTTTACATGATGGGCGGCCGTGAGGAGATTTTAACTTTAGGGGTAGAATATTTTCGTGTAACAATTCTGGGTAGTTTCTTTTGGATTCATGGACTTGCTTTGAACATGATTATTCGTGCAGAAGGGCGGATGAAAACAGCAGCCTGGATGATTGCTGTCGGTTTAGTAGTCGATCTGGCGTTAAAGCCTTTATTCATAGACACATTTGGCTGGGGAGTTGCGGGAGCAGCATGGGCTACAAATATTTCAATGATTATATACACGTTGTTGGGAATATGGTATTATGCAGGAGGAAAGTCTTCATTTAAAACAAAGTTCTGGTCGCTGAAGAAAGAGAAAGAAATTATGAAAGAAACACTTTCATTAGGAACACCGGGCTTTATTATGATGATTATGATTGTTATTCAGAATATTGTGGTATTTAATGCGTTGGCAGAATATGGGACTGCTGCAGATATTACATTCTTTACGGCAGTTAATCGCTTTTACATTTTACTAAATACACCTTTATGGGGATTGATGCGTGCATTACAACCGGTGACAGGTATGAACTATGGCGCAAAAAAATATGATAGAAGCATTAAGGCATATCGCTTATTTTCATTCGTTGGCTTAGTCATATTACTCCCTTTTTGGCTTTTTGTCATGCTATTTCCATCTGAAGTTTTAACAATAATGATACCCGATATGAATTTTTCTCTTGATCAACTTATGGACTTTCGTATTTATATGAGTGTGCTTTTAGTATTGCCCTTTGTTTTTATGGCTATGGTTTGGTTTCCGGCAATAGAAGAGGCTAAACCGGCTACACTTATCAGTATTCTTCGCCAAATGGTATTTTATATTCCGATTATGCTTGTTGTCCCTGGTTTTTATGGGGTAAGCAGCATTTATATAGCAAGTGCTGTTATTGATTGGGTGATTTTTTTTATCGTGATTTTTGCCGTTTGGAAAAGTGTGAAGAAGTTGCAAGCAAAATCGATTGTAACACCATAATCTATTTATAATGAATTAAAAATTTTATACGTCTACATAAATTATTTAAACATGAATTATTCAACTAAAATTAAATGGTCATTTATATCAGCAATTATCGCATCAGTACTTTGGGTGATAGGAGATATTTTGATTGTAGGGTTCGATACAAATCCTGCTGATTACCCTTTATTATCTGAAACATATGCCGAACAACTTGACACAAGCCTGGCAGTATTAATGGTAGAAGGTTCGTCTCAACGTCTAATGTTTGGCGCTTTGATCGCTTCTATGTCTGCTTTTTTATTTTTACCGGGTATCTGGTTGGCGTATCAGTTTTTCAAACAGAAAACAAAACCTCATGCTTGGTTAACACACTTTATTTTAATGATTAGTGTCGTTTTAATGCCCTTAGGACATGCTGTTTTTTATTTTAATGGAGAAGTATTTAAGGCTATTCTGCATACTGACCCGATAGCTCATCCTTATCTGATTAAAATAGCAGCAGATTTTACGAAAGTACTCTATATGACATGGGGAACAGCTATTATGGTATTATTAATTGGATGGTTGTTGTATTCTATTATGGTATTTTTGGGAAAGACAACTTTGCCGAGATGGGCTGGATTCATTTCCCCGGTTTTTCTGACATTATATCAAGTGCCAATTAAATTAATGTTACCGGATTCTGTGCTAAAGGCCTGGATAAGTGCTGCCGGATTTAATATTTCTTATTTGATTTTCTTTGTCTTGCTCTTCATACTTTTTAAAAAGTCATTGCTTGAAGAAAAGAAAGAAGAGAGATAAAGTAATGTTATTTTATTTCGAAAAAATACCCATGTGGGACTTGCTTCAACACTTAACTGATTTTAGTAACAGCCATTTGCACTTTTGAGGTAAATGGCTGTTGTTATGTATATCTAAGATGATAAGAAAACTTAGTGAGGAAGATTGAACGAATTATTTCATCAAATCAAATGTTCCTTCTAAGGTTATGCTGCTTCTCTTACCACGGGGACTTTTATCATCTGCAAATGTTCCGAAAGCAGTTACCTTTCCTTCTTTAACATCAATAACCTGGCTAATAGATAAACCATCTTGCTCTATCCAGTTAAGAAAATATTGATGATTATTCAGTTTTTTGTAAAAGACTTTTTCACTTCCTTCACTTATCTTTCCTTCAGAGGTTGTTGTTTTCCAGTGCAATGTACTGTCAGATAAATAAGATACCTCTGCTTTAAATTCAGGATAGGTTAAAAGGGCCTGTTGACCAATTAAAGGATAATCGTCGGTTGTTTTTTGAGAAACAGGTTTGTTATCGGTTGTGCTTTTTTCGTGTGATGTCTGACAAGAAGACAAGAACGAAATTGTTAGAATTGCTATGATGTTTTTCATTTCTATATTTATTTAATGTGTGATTAATTCTTTTGAGTTTCAATAAACTGTTCGAAATGTACAATTTTAGGATGATGTTCTTTTGATTTGCAGGTTAAAAATTTTATTTAATTAGATTTGTAACGATTAAATTCTTCAATATCATGCTACCTAAATGTTTCCAATTAAAAAGAGAGAAGAATAGTTTAGTAAAATAGATTTAAAGTCACGACGTTTTGTCTTTTCGTTAATTCGTTCGAAGGTCGCTGAGTGTCAATAATAAACCCCAAACTAAGCGACTGAGAAGGAACTCAGAATGAAATTGAAAAACATAGAACAACTAAAAACGGAGAACTGAAAGTTCTCCGTTTAATATTTATTTTATAGTGAGGATCTTTTTAACCTCTGAAATGACCCACCCATTCTTTAAATTTACCGAATTGTTCTAATAGAAATGATTCTTTTTCTTCTTCCTCTTCCGAATGAACATCTGATCCAATTGGTAAAATATGTTCGAAATAAGTTCCTTTCAATACTTTATTTAATAAACCTTCTCCCATAAATGGTTTGTCATCGTTCAAGGTTTTAGTTGCTTTCAGTAAATGGCGAATGTCATATTGCAACGGATTGATATCCGGAACCTGCTTGTTTAAATTCAGTAATTCATACACTGCAATTCGTGCAGTACGAACAGAACTTTCCATTGTAAAGACCACATCATTATTCGTCTCTACAAACTGCCCTACAAGTCCTAAGTTTTTACAATCTTCGGGTACAACCTGAGGACGATCGCCTTTTGCTCTAGGCATAAACATAGACGTGATATAAGGCATGTAAGCAGAACGTGTAATGGTATTTTCGATCACCTGATCAATTTGATCTACAATACCTAAATGATAACACAATTCGGTTAAGATTTCATTTCCAGTACAAGTAGGCATCGTTTTTTTGATGTAGTTACCTTCTTTGTCCATAAACAAGGCGTAAACCCAAAGGACTAAAACATCGTCCGGTTGTGTCGGAAAATGCGGTTGGCGATTACAGGTGAAACTCATCAGCCAATTAGAATCTGTAATTGTAATGATACCACCCGTAACTGTTTTTCCTGAATATGGATCATTGACAGAATATTCTTTTAATTTTTCAACTAATGCTGAAGGTTTACAGGTTAAAGTAACAGATTCCCATGATGATTTTTCAATATTGCTGCAAAACTTTTCCGGATGACCAAAAATAGGAGATTTCGCAGAAAGATTTTTCCATAATTTCCATCCTGCACTTTGCCCACTTGTCGTATTATCGATTGCCAGGATAGGAGCGGTAGTGTTATCTCCATATGCAGTGTCTTCTGTCATAGAACCGGTTGTGACAATAACATAATCATTTGGCGTAACAGGAATAATGATGTCTTTTCCGTCTTGTTCTGTTATAATTCCTTTTACAACTTTTCCTTCTGTATTAACCAGAATATCCAAATCTTTGACCAAAGTATTAAGCTGGATTTTAACTCCTTTTTCCTTTAACCATTTTCCTAGTGGTGTCACGAAAGTATCGTATTGGTTGTATTTAGGGAAAACCAAAGAGGAAAGATCGTTCAGTCCGTCAATGGCATGTAAAAATCGGTGCATATACAATTTGAGTTCAAGTAAACTATGCCAATTTTCGAAAGCAAACATTGTTCGCCAAAACGTCCAGAAATTACTTTCTAAAAAAGTTTTACTGAAATAATCTTCGATGGTAAGATCATCTAATTCTTCTTTTTTCTTTAGTAAAAGTTTAATGATTGCCAACTGATCTTTTTTGTTCAACCCAAATTTGCTAAAGTCTTTTACTTTTCCTTGTTCATGAATCAGACGGGCAATAGAATAGTTGGAATCGTTATCATTAACGAGTCTGTATTCATCTAAAACACTATAAGGTTCAGGAAGTTCCAAGGCAGGAATGTCTTGGAAAATATCCCATAGATTTTCGTAGGTACAATCCATTTCCCGGCCTCCGCGAATAATGTAACCGTCTTTTGCGTTTCCTGCACCATCTAATGAACCGCCCTCAACATGAAGTTGTTCTATAAAGGTGATATTTTCAGGTGTAAAATGACCATCTCGAATAAAATAATAAGCAGTGGCTAAACCTGCAATTCCACTTCCTACAATATAAACTTTGCTGTCTTTGTACGATTTTGTAGGAATCCCTTTGTTACGTTGATAATTTCCAATCTGATCTGAAAAAGGATAGGATTTTTCAGGAGTATTTCTTGGTGTTTCTTTACTTGCATCAGGCTGGTGATCTATATTTCCATAGATGTCAGAATTAGCTAAAATTTTGTCAAACTTTGAAGTAATTTTATCCATAATTTAGATTTTTAAGATTCTTGAATAAAATTACGTATTATTACTGCGTTAAAGTATCCCGAAATTCGCTATTTGTATCCCAAATTTCATTTTATCAAATGTATTGTTGTTTTCTGTACTGTTGCGGAGAAATAGAAGTATATTTTTTAAAAAAACGACCGAAGGAAGAAGAAGAATTAAATCCTAGCTCTAATGCAATTTGAGCAATTGTTTTCTCCGAATATCCCAACAAAACATAAGCCTCTTTTAATAAATATTCATCAATAATAACATGAGGTGTTTTTCTTGTTGCTTTTTTGACAAGCTGAATCAGATATTTATTGGTGATGAATAATTGATCGGCATAAAATTGTACATCCTGATGGGTTATGATATTCTCTTGAACCAATTGTATAAACTTGCAAAATAAGGTGTTGATTTCAGGAGATTCATTCTCTTGATTTTCTGCTCGTTGTTTGCCAATAATAGAAGCACATTCAAGAAGTAAACTGAAAATAATAGAGCGTATTATATCTTCTAAAAATAAGACCTTTCGTTCTCTTTGTTCTTGAAGATAATTGATTAACATCAAAAGATTTTTTGATTCAGTTTCATTTGTTTTGCAAACTGTAAAACTTTGATGAGTAAAAAGATTCAGTTTATCAATAAAAAAGGGATTTGAAATATTTTTGAGAAGAAAATTCTTCTCAAAAAATAATAGTTTCATTCTGAAATCATGGCTTTTATCTAAAATCTTCAAAACAGTTGAAGGAGCTGAAATCAAAAATTCACTTTGGGAAATAGAGTATTGTTGAGAATCTATTTCAACATCAATTTTACCCGATAAACAAATACAAAATGCATAGAAATCAATTCGAAAAGATTTTTCCGGAAATGTAAAAATTGGATTACCGGACGATATATAATATAATTTATTGCAATTTACACCATAAAAAGACAACGTCTCTCTTAGATTTTCATAATTTTTCATACTTGAAAACAATATTTGGTTGGATTTTTTTATGGCAGTAGAGTTGACAAGGCTAAAATAGGAATTGTTTTGGAAGCAGAAAAAAATGAAACTAGTCTTTGTACGAATTAGAATGATAAACAGATAAAATAAATTGTGTTCAAATCATTAAAAAAGCAGAGTTGAAATTTTTCATAGATATGATTATTTTTTTAGTAAAATAATGTATATCAAAAAGTTGTTTTTTAATATTTTGGAATTTTCCTGGTCTGAATAAAATTTGTCTCCTTATTTGTCCCCCTTTCAGGAATTGATTTAAATCACTAAAACTATAATTTTAAAGAATAGAAAAGACTTTGTAAGTTAATTCATGTGATTAACCATTATAGAATGGTAAATCTTATGGTGTGATATAATTAAAATTAAAAATATATAAAAAATATGTACGAAGGAACAATTGGTGAAATTCGGATGTTTGCAGGTCAGTTTGCCCCTAAGAATTGGGCTTTCTGCCATGGACAAATTTTACCTATTAATCAGAATCAGGCTTTATTTAGTGTACTGGGAGTAATGTATGGAGGAAATGGTGTAACGACTTTTGCTTTACCGGATTTTAGAGGCCGAATTCCCGTAGGGTTTTCAAATGAAATTCCTTTAGGGGAAATGGCAGGAGAAGAAGCACATGCTTTAACCTCTACAGAAATACCTGCACATATACATCTTGTAGAAATAAAAGGGAATCATTTTAGGGTAAGTGCGGAGGATGCTACTCAAGCAAGGATTACATCAGGTTCTAGCCTAGCTGCACCTGTCGAATCAAGAGGTCGTATGAAAGTTCCTACACAAGGTTTTGTAGAGACAGAACCGAATGTGGGGTTAAATAGTAACTCCGTTGATTTAGGAGATGTTACGCTGCAACCGCAAGGAGGGAATCAACGACATGAAAACCGTATGCCTTCTTTAGGGATGAATTATGTAATTTGTTTATTTGGAATCTATCCATCAAGAAATTAATTTATGGAACAAACAATAGGAGAAATTAGAATGTTTGCTGGGAATTTTGCCCCTTATGGATGGATGCTTTGTCAGGGACAATTATTGTCTATAAGTGGAAATGAAGCGTTATACTCTATCATAGGAACGTTTTACGGGGGAGATGGTATTTCTACTTTTGCTTTACCAAACCTTGCTAGCCGTGTACCAGTTGGAATGGGACAAGGATTGGGATTAAGAAATATTATTT
This sequence comes from Mylabris phalerata, assembly GCA_020740385.1. NCBI lineage: Eukaryota > Metazoa > Arthropoda > Insecta > Coleoptera > Meloidae > Mylabris > Mylabris phalerata. The sequence goes on from JAJEOX010000005.1 coordinate 54,062, forward strand.
TGGGTGAAGAAGTAGGAATAGAAAATGTGACACTTACGAATCCACAATTACCTGCTCATACTCATGCTATAGATAAGAATTCAGTACAAGTAACAAATGGAATTGCGAGTAATATGGCATCTACTGCACACGAACCAACAAATGGAAAAAGTTTGGGTGTTGCAACAAATAAAGGAATTTCAACTTTAGGGTATAATCAAGAAGTACCTAACATGACGTTACATGAAACTACATTGAAAAATGAAGATTTAACGAAAACAACTTTACCGGTTGGAGGAAATCAGCCCCATAACAATATGCAACCTTATTTGGGAATTAATTTTATTATAGCAATAGAAGGAATTTATCCTTCAAGAAGTTAGAATTTATGGAAGAAGCTTATATAGGAGAAGTGAGATTATTTGCTGGCAATTTTGATCCAAGAAATTGGGCATTTTGTCATGGTCAATTAATCGCTATTAGACAAAATACGGCCTTGTTTTCAATATTAGGAACAACATACGGAGGAGATGGACGAGTAACTTTTGGCTTACCTGATTTCAGAAATCATGTGGGGATGGGTGTAGGACAAGGACCTGGATTATCTGCAAGAGTATTAGGTGAAACAGGAGGAGAAAAAAATGTAACACTATTAACACATGAAATGCCATCTCATATACATGAAGTTGTGATGACGGATCAACCAAAGTTAAAAGTTAGCTCGTCACCGGCTACGCAAACGACACCTATTACAGGTTCGTCAATTGCTCAGCCCGGATTTTTGGTAAACGGTTCTTTTGCTCCAACAATGGGAGTGAATTTAGAAGAGCCTGCAGTAGAAATAAATGCGAATATAGACATGAAATTGAGAACACAGGTTTCAGGTGGATCAATTGCTCATAACAATATGCAACCTTATATTGGGATGAATTATGTGATTTGTTTATATGGAATTTTTCCTCCCAGATGGTAATTAAATAAGAAAGATATGGAAAGTAATAGACGTTCTTTTCTGAAACATACCGCATCTTTAATGGGAATTGCGATGTTGAATCCTTCGTTGAAAGGGTTGGAAAATGTTTCTAAAAATATACAAGGGTTAGCTGACACATCAAATCTAACCATTTATCAAAGTAATGATGTGGACTTATCATTCAATACATCAATCTATCACATGATAAAAAAAGAATTGAATGAGCAGGAAACAAAAGGAATTTTAGTGGACGCAGGGAATTTATTTCGATTAGAACAACTCAATCAAGAAACACTTCAATCAATCAATTCTATCGGTTATCATGCAGTTGCTTTAAGTGCAAATTATTTAAAACTAGGAACTCAACCATTTTTAAACTTGGCTAAAGCGTTTAATTTCTCTTTTGTTAATTGCAATTATACTTCAAAGGAAGAGGGGTGGAATGAAGCTGTTTTACCTTATGTAATATTGCATACCAAAGATTTAAAAATTGGTATAACCGGAGTGGCTGAGAATAGCTTTAATTCTTCGATTAGAGTTGAAAATCCATATAAAGCAGCAACTCGAATGGCAAAAAAACTGAAAACAGAAGACAAATGTGATTTAGTAATTTGTTTATCACAACTGGGAATGGAGAAGAAGAAACTAAATAGTAAAGATCTGGCGTTGAAGAGTGAAAGTATTGATTTTGTTTTGAGTACGACACAAGGACAAAAATTACATTATCCGTTGATATTAAAAAATAAAAAAGAGCAAGAAGTTATTTTGACACAAGGTGGAATGGGTGGTGAATTAGTATGTAAAAATAACATTGGATACGACCAGAAGAAGAATCGGAATGTATTTTCACAAGAGTTTATTATGCCGACGAAATCTTTTGCGAGTTCAACAGAAATTTTTAGCAAAGTGAAACAATTACAAATCGTTTGAGAACCATAAAGTTCTTATAAAAAATAATAGAATGATGAAAAAAACTTTACATTATTATACGTTCACACTAGTATTTCTTCTCGGATTTGTTTTTTCATTTGCGCAAAATTTACCTTATATAGAGGATTTTGAGAATGCAGACAATGGCAGTTATTCTTTTGTAAGTAATGGAAAATTATTTAAAATAGAAAGTTCTGCCTCAGCAGATTATGCACAAGGAACATTCCGTGTACAAGGAAATTATCCCGGTACTGGTTGGAATGGCTTAGCGATAGATAATAAATACATTGATAATGATGGTGCAGCAGGATTTGGAGTTAACCCAAGTTTTAAGATAAAAAGTGAAGGGTTTAATTTTACCTCGCAAAATTTTTATCTTTTTTTAGCTGATTATAATTTACAACAATTTCCTCTCATTATGCCTGCGCCAATTACAATAAATGGAAAAGAGAATGGGACAGTTATTTTTACAGCACTTTATATTCCTTTAAATGCTCTTATGACGAATGGATATGTTCAAGTTAATTTGAAAAATATAAATGGAATGAATTATTCAAATTATGAAATCAATGAACTTGAAATTTCTACAAGTAATCCGACAAATTATGTTGGATTAGACGCATTTACCTGGACAGAAGTCACACCGCCTTTACCAACAATTTGGGAAAATGGAGTTTGGAGCGATGGAGAGCCAACAGCTACTAAAGATGCTATTCTACGAGAATCTTATACTCATAATTTGACAGCAAAATCGTTGACATTTGAAGCAAACGTAGTTGTTCCTTCAGGAATTACGTATACTGTTGTAAATAATGTGGATAATCCTTCGAATCAAGTTGTTTTTGAAAATGGAGCATATCTAATACAACAAAATGATAATGCAATCAATGTAGGAAATATCAGTTTCAAACGTCAATCGAAACCAATTTACCGATTAGAAACTTTGGATTGGTCTTCTCCTGTTTTCGGACAAAATATTTTTGCGTTATCGCCTAAAACCCTTCAAAATCGTTTTTATCGATTTAATGAAAATACGAATGCTTGGGTAGGCGATGTCAATGAAAATGATGTTTTTCAACAAGGAGAATACATCGCCTTCAGAGCTCCAAATAATTTCAATAATTATGGAGAAGGTGTTGCTAAAATATTTGAAGGAACTTTTACAGGAATTCCAAATAATGGATTTGTTTCAAGAATGCTGACAAAAAATAATATTGGAAATAATGCAGTAGGTAATCCTTACCCATCTCCAATTGATTTGAAGAAATTAATTGCGTTGAATACGAATTTAAACATTTCGAATGTCTTTGTCTGGACACACAGTCAACCAATAGTGAATGGTGAATTCACAGGAAACAATTGGGTTATTTATACAGATGAAATGGGGTGGAGTGATCCTTCAATTACTTCCACAGCAATAGGTATAGGTCAGGGATTTATAGTACAAGCAGAAAACAAATTACCGGCTCCGTTACCAATGCAGTTGTTTTTTAATAACAGTATGCGGGTTTCAAATCATGAGATTGTGTCCTATAAACATAATGAAGACGATAAGTTTTGGTTGAGTTTACAAAAAGATAATTTGTCTTTAAACTCTACTTTGATAGGGTATAAAGAAGGTTCTACAAAAATGTATGAGATTAGTTTTGATGCAGAACCAATGCAAATCTATCCAGGAATCTACTCACTGCTTGATCAGAAAGAAATGTCGATCCAGGGGAGAGGAAGTCAATTTGATTTGAAAGATCGATTTAATCTGGCAATTAAGATTTTAACTCCTGGCAATTATACCATTTCACTTTCCAAAGTAAATGGAGTTTTTGCCCAAGGACAAGCAGTTTATTTAGTAGACAAAGAAACAAAAACGTATACAGATTTATCAAAAGAAAATTACAATTTCATCAGCGACAAGGGGTATTTTACAGATCGATTTGAAATTGTATACGATAATAGTTTACTTCATCTAAATGAAATAAATGAAAGAGATAAAGTCGATGTTTACACAGAAGGAAAAACAATTTTTGTACAGTCTTCAGAAAAACTAAAATCAATAAAAGTATACAATTTAGAGGCTAAATTAATCAAGACAGTTTCTTCCATAAATGCTTTGAAAACAAGTGTTGTAATGAATACAAATGCAACTGTACTCATTGTTTGGATAGAATTATATGATGGGACAAAAATTTCGAAGAAAATAATTGTAAAATAAATTGATATGAATAAACGATTAAAAAATATAATTTGGGGAGGCTTATTTTCGATACTGTCTTTTTCAAATTTGTTTGCCGCTGAAAACCAATCTGATGTTAGTTTCTTTAGTGAGAATAATACCAGTTCAACAAATCCGGGAGGACACGATTCTGATGACGATCCGGTAGATACAACTCCTATAGATTCGTACACTGTAGTGTTGTTTGTGTTGGCAATTATTGCGGGTTATTATGGAAGAAACAAATTGATAAAAAGTAACCACTAAAGTTTGTAAACGAAAAACGTGATGTTATTTAATTAACCATGCCTGAGATACTTCTCAGGCATTTTTTATTTTACAAAATACTATAGAAGCTGATAGGTTGCAACTCTTTTGTTGAACAAGCTCTCTTTGTCATTCACTTTCTTTCAGAGGATTTTTTTGAGCCTAGTTATATTGTTGATGGGGTAAAGTGTCTGAATAAAAAATATGAAAATCCTTCTTATACAAGAGAGAGTTAGAGGTTTATTTTAAAATATTAAATGTGTTTAATCAATAGAAATCTAAATTAATTTAGAATAAATAAAAATAAATTAAAAATTTCGATTACATTTGCTTTATTAATTATTAGACTAATTCTAAATAATAAAACAAAGACAAATGAAGAGGCGCTTTTTTCTACTAAGCTTACTTACTACAATTACTCTATACGCACAAGAAAATGATTCTATTTCATCTCAGCCTACAATTGATTTGGAGCAGACCGTTATTTCCGGTCAATACAATGCCCAATCGGTTAAGAAATCTATTTACGAAGTAAAAGTGATTTCACAGGAAATGATAGAACGACAAGCAGGAAACACATTGGCTGATGTATTGAATCAAACATTGAACATGAATATTATTCCAAGTTCTTCTACCGGAAAATCTACAGTCAAGATGTTTGGTCTGGATGCTCAATATTTTAAGATTTTAGTGGATAATATTCCATTAATTAATGACGAAGGTTTAGGGAATAATACAGATTTGACACAAATAAACCTGGATGATATTCAACAGATAGAAATTGTAGAAGGAGCAATGGGAGTGGAATATGGCGCAAATTCTATCGCTGGAGTAATCAACATTATCACCAAAAAAGGAGGAAAGAATAAATTTGATATTTCAGCTACTTTACAAGAAGAAACAATTGGAGACGAATACAATTGGAAAAATAAAGGAAGACACATACAATCCTTGAAAATCGGACATAAATTTTCGGATAGAATCTATGCTAATTTAAGTTTTTCACGTAATGATTTTCAGGGATTTTTTGATCAAAAACAAGGCAAGAATTATCCGAATAATGATGGATTAAGAGGTTACGAATGGTTGCCGAAAGAACAAAATGCGACGAAAGCATTTGTACAGTATAAAAAAGATAATTACCGCTTGTTCTATAAATTCGAATATTTCAACGAAGAAACAAAATTTTTTGATCCTAATCCTATAGCTATAAAGAACACACCAACAGATACATATGATTATTTTGGAAAAGATCGAGTGTTTACAACAGATCGTATCTATAATCACTTAAATGCTTCGGGACGATTTAAAAAAGCGATTAATTATGATGTGTCTTTTTCTTATCAAGAGCAAAAGAGAAAGGTAAAAGCATATGATTATGAGATTTTAAAAGGGATTGAAGATAATGTCAATAAATTCGAATATGAAAGTCGTAAAGTATACTATTCGAAAGGGATGTTCAGTAATTTTATCAATAAAAATGAATTCTTCGATTTTCAATTTGGTTATGAAATAGACCAAACCAAGGGATTCGCTTCTCCGGCATCAGGGGAATTCATCCAAACTCCAATTGAGAGGAAATTAGGTACCTACGATTTTTTTGCTTCTTCTGAAATTAATTTCAGCGATAAACTTTCGCTTCGTCCGGGAGCACGTGTAATGTTTTCGGAGCAGTTTGATACACAATATGTGATGAGTTTGAGTGCAAAATATTTGTTTGGAAAAGAGTGGGAGTTACGAGCTATAGTTGGAACCTCACCTCGTTTACCAAACTACGATGAAATGTATTCTTATTTTGTAGATGTGAATCATAATGTACAAGGAAATGAGAATTTGAATCCGGAAAAAGGTATTTCTGCTTTCTTACATCTTAAAAAGAATTGGAAAATTGAACCTCATACAACGATTGAACAAAAAGTGTCGTTATGGAAAATAAATCTGAAAGATAAAATTGATTTAATTGTCGTAGAAGAATCTCCTTTAAAATATAAGTATCATAATATTGATACCTATGATGTGCAAGGGTTTACATATTTAAATCAATTTAATATAGGTCAATTTTCCGGAGGAATTGGATTTACGTTAACAGGAATCAAACAAGATATTGATCAGGCAGTTTTTGTGAATACGGTTAAAAATAAATACTTCTATACGACGCAAGCGAATGCGAATGTATCGTACACTTTACCAAAAACAAATACAATTTTCTCAGTTTTTTATAAATACAATGGAGAGCAGGAACAATTTGTCCTGAAAAATAATCCTTCTAACCCAACAGAGCAAATTTTAGTGAAAGGGACGCAAGAAGCTTTTCATTGGATGGATGCATCAATAAAACAAAGTTTTTGGAATAAAAAGTTTGATTTGACAATTGGTGCCCGAAATCTTTTTGATGTCAAATATCTGAATAACAATTCAGGAAACGATGGGGCACATAGCCAAGGATCTACAAGTATTTTATACGGCTATGGACGTTCATATTTTGCGAAGCTAACGTTCAATTTAGGAATTAATTAATCAAAAAAATTATGAAAAATATTTTTATCTATATCGTTTTATTTTGTCTTTCTATTTTATGGTCGTGTAATGAAGATAGTCATCCTATTGGACAAGATTTTGTGGTGGCTTTTAAAGATCCAAGCATTGATTTCAGTAAGATTGATAATGAAGAAACGATTCAATTAATTTATTCTAAAGTTGCAGAGCAGGATGGTCAAATTCATATTAAAATTACTGAAGATAAAGCTACTTATAATGTAGATTATTCCACTTCTGTTGCTGTTACAAATCACGAAATTACCCTTCCGATAAAAAAAGGAGAAACATCAACAAGTTTTACATTTAAGAATTTAATTTATCCATTTGATCGTTCAGATAAATCAATTCAATTTGAAATCACAAAAATCGATTATCCGGCAGCTCTTATTCAAGGATATACGTCGACTAAAATTTCTTTTGAAAATTCGATAGGAGGAAACGATGGATCCTGAAATTGGAGGTCCAAATCAGCCATACCAAGTATACATTGATTTAAGTAAAGGCACACAAACAAAGGTAAAAAGAGATACATGGGATTTGGGATTTTATAACGGTACATATTTTAGAGTTGTATTAAATTCTTCAATTTATATGGCGGTAAAAGCGTTGGATGAAACAGATCTATCAAAAGTAACAAAAGCCTCTGTAGGAAATCTAATCAATGAAGTTGCAGTAGGAACATTTGTCGATTCAAATAAAGAGTATATCGATCATCCTGCAGGCGATATTTTGCAAACGGCGATTGCCGAGATAAAAGAAACAGATAATCCTGTTTATCTCCTGAATATGGGATACGAAGTCGGAACAGCAACGCCGGCAGCTGGTTCTGCGGCTGTTGCGGGAAATCCACGTGGTTGGAAAAAAGTGAAATTTATCAAGAGAGATGAGTATTATGTGATGCAATATGCGAATCTGGATGAAACAACCTATCAGGAGAAAGTGATTTCGAAAAATACGACACATAACTTTGTTCACTTCAGTTTTACGACAAATGATATTGTCAATGTAGAACCTCCAAAATTAGAATGGGACTTAAACTTTACCGTTTTTACGAATCTTATCGAAGGAAATGGATCATATGGTTATTCGGATTTTGTGGTGAACAATTTAAAAGTTGGAGCAAAAGGTTACCGAGTGGATGTAACAGATAAAGTAACCTATGACAAATTTGATGAATCGATGATTGATGAATCAAAATTTATGAATGATCAACGTGCAATAGGAGATTCATGGAGACAAGTAACTGCTCCTCAAAAATTGTTTACAGACAGATTTTATGTGATGAAAGATGCTGAAAATAATTACTACAAGATCAGAATGTTAGCTTTTCTTAATGCTTCTGGCGTAAGAGGTTATCCAAAATTTGAATATAAACTTATAAAATAAACATACTCATTATTAGTGATTAGAATTTGTCAGTCTGAGAATAAATGGATCAGAATAAAATGTCTCAGATTGACGGTTCTAATTCCAATTAAACAATTAAAAATTATTATATCATGAAAAACAAGTTTACACTTTTAGCAACTATTCTGTTGACTTCTGTCGCTGTTAATGCGCAAACAATAAAAGGTGAAGTCGCAATGGGAGCAGGTTATGCAAATGATGTGTATTACGGCTTGGCAAATCAATCTACTCAAGCAGTAAATAGAAGTGATTGGGATATTGCACTTTACCGTAAATCGAATATGTCTACAGGAATTAGGGTAAATGATGGGGCAGGAGTGCAGGTATATGAAGCGTCGAATGATATTTCAACATGGAATGCGGTGAATATTGATCACCTTTCTTCTTGGACACCTTTATACAACTCGGATAAAGATTGGCAAGAAGGTGCTTTTAATAACGGTTCGGCTCCTTATGGTTGGGGAAATTATAATATTGCCAATCATTATGTAAAACGGTTCTATTATTTTTGTTTTAGAATATACAACAGGAGAATATGTGAAATTAAAAATAGATAATTTAGCGGCTCCTTTAGGAGAATATAATTTTACCTATTCTAAATTGGTAAATGGCGTATGGTCAGAAGATAAAAAAGTAAATCTTGCACATAAAACCAATCCAAATAATTTATTCAATTATTATAGTTTATTAGCTGATAAAGCTGTAAACCCGGAACCGGAACAAAGCAAATGGGATTTAATATTTACAAAATATATTACGCCTATAACAACGAATGATGGTGATATTGTGATGTATACTGTGACAGGAGTTTTACAAAGCGATTTGGTAAAAGTTGCGAAAACTGATTCAGGAAATCCAGCTGATGATAAAGCTTATACAGCAGATATTAATACCATAGGATATGATTGGAAAGCATATAATTTCGGATCTGGATCTTATACAATAACACCAACGAATCATTTCATCAAAAATACATCTACAAATCAAATTTATAAGTTGATTTTCAAAACATTTGAAGGTACATCAACAGGAAAAATAACGTTTGATTACGAAAATGTAACAGCTAATTTAGGAACAACAGAATTATCAAAAACAAAATTTGAGATTTATACAAATTCTTCTCAACCAAAAACAATCAACTTAGTGTACAATTCGCAAGACGCGAAGTCATCTCCATTGAATATTCAGGTTTATTCGATGAATGGACAATTGGTACACCAGGAAACATATCAACCAACATCTTCATTTACAAATAAATCAATTCAGTTATCTAAACTTCCTGCAGGAATTTACATCGTAAAAGTACAGAATGCAGATAAAGTGGAAACGAAAAAAATAGTTTTGCAATAAAGTTTTGAGTACTTTATTTGTCTCTTTGTGGAGGGTCGTCTTTTTTAGACGACCTTTTTTATTTCAAAAGATTCAACATATAACAAAAATTCCCGATTAATAGAAAGAATTAATCGGGAAGATATTTAGTGTGATATATAAATTGGTTGGATTTTCAGCTTAAAAATATTTAATTTAAACCGGCTACAATCTCGCGCCATTCTTCTAATTCAGGAATGCCGGGCTTTCTTTTTCCAAAGAATTGTACAATGATTTCTCCTTTGTCATTAAAAACTTCAATAGCTGTTACAATTCCATCTTCAGTTGGTTTTCTCACGACCCAAGTAGCAGCAATTTTATCCATATCCAAATGCATATTAAAATCAGGATCAAGGATATTGAACCAGTTTTCATGCCACATGGTACGTTTTACTTCACCTGTATGAATTTGTATATTCCCTTTATTTCCGGTGAAAACCATAATTGGTGTTTGTGTTTCTGCAGATTTTTCTAACAATTGAACAATTGCTTCTTTAGAAATTTGTTTTGCATGGTAATCTGTAGGAGCTAAACGTAATGCTTGCGTACGTGTTACGCCATATTTGCGTAGCATGGTAAAGAAATTGTGAGTATCTTTTAAATCGATCCAGGCTTGACGAAATCCTTCTACATCAATTTCTTCGTCCGCCTTTTCTGTTACATTATTCTCAACCATTTCCGTTGTCGGAATTGTTTCTTGATTGTCGTTTTTATATTTATCCACCAAAGCATCAAATGCATCAACATTACTTTGTGGTACTAAGTATATTTTGTGAATAGCCTCTCCGTCTTTTCCGAAAAACTGCAAGCTTTTGCGTTCTCCGTGCTCAGATGGTTCACTTACTGCAAAAGCTGTTTTCCAATGGTTCAGGAAAATGCGCATATCAATGTCTTCACCAACAAATAACTGAGCGTGAGGAGAAGAAAAATCTCCATTCAGGTAAATCCCTTTTCGTTCGTGTACACATTCATTGTTACGAGTAAGTGCCATCACTTTTCCAAGCGATTCAATTTCTTGTAAAATTGCAGCAAATTCAGGCTTTAATCTTGTTACATGATCTCCTAACTGAGTTGCTAAAAGTTCCATTTCGCTTACTCCTAATTCTTTTGCAGCATTGCGAATTCTAATTTTGGGTTGACTTGCTTTCAAGTCGTCCCATTGTTTTTTTAAATCTGTAATAGTATTCATTGTAATTGTTTTTTTACCAAATAAAATAAGTGGTTTCTGGTCGATTGGGTTTTTACAAATTGTACAAGGAAATCGGTAAATTTTGGAAATGATTTCGGGTTGAAAAACTTTTTCCGGACTATCCTGGTAAACAATCTTTCCCTTGTTCATCAAAATAACTTCATCCGCAAATTGTGAAGCCAGATTAAGGTCATGCATAACCAAAATCACTAAATTTCCTTTTTGTTTGAATTCATTTAAAATTTCTAACAAATTAAATTGATGAGAAATATCTAAATTATTCAGAGGTTCGTCTAATAATAGTAGTTTTTGATTGACTTCATTTTCCAGCTGTGTAAAAACACGGGCCAAATGTACCCGTTGTTTTTCACCACCGGAAAGATGAACGTAATCCCTGTCTTTTAAATGGTTGATATCGGTTTTAGTCATCCAATATTCAACTGAATCGATGTCTTTTTGTTGAGGTGCGTTTTGGAAATAAGGATAACGGCCCATTAAGACCACTTCTTTTACAGATAATGGAATATCTGTTGGTTGATGTTGCGAGAATTTTGCTTTATGTTGAGGCAGATCTTCTTTTTTCCAATTTTTTAGTGCAATGTCTTTTAATCGAATCAAATTTTCGTTGGGATCAATTTCATTTGCGATGTAACTCAGTAAAGAAGATTTTCCGGCTCCGTTTGGACCAACAATTGCAATCATTTTACCTGCTTTGGCATCAAATGAAACAGACTCTAAAATCTTGAATGATTTGTATTGATAATTTATATTTTCTACAGTTAACATTACAATGATTTTTTATAATTCATTAAAATTGAAATAAACACAGGTGCTCCCATTAATGAAGTTAAAATTCCAATTGGAATTTCAGATGGGGAAACCAAAGTACGACTGATTGTATCTGCAACGATAACCAATATTGCGCCTAAGAATGCAGATAGAGGAAGAATAATGACGTAATTCGATTTGAAGATTAACCGTAAAATGTATGGAACGATTAATCCAACAAAACCAATTGTTCCGGTGAAAGAAACAATCGTTCCTACCAATAAAGCTGAAAAAACAATAATTTGTCTTTTTGTTTTTTCAACATTAATACCCAAATGCTCAGCATCTTTTTCGCCTAACATCATCGCGTTCAATGTTTTTTCCTTTTCCGATTAAAAAGAAAAAACTGACGCTGATAACTATTCCCAAAATTAAGATTTTGTCCCAGTTGGCACTTGCAATACTACCTAATGTCCAAAATGTTAAGTTACGTAATTCTTCTTCTGTTGATAGATAAGTCAAAAGGCCTGTTGCAGAACCGCAAAGAGCAGATATTGCAACGCCGGATAACAGTAAAATGGTAATGTTTGTTTTTTGATGATGTGAAGAAATTCTGTAAACAAAAACAGTCGAACACATTGCACCTACAAATGCCATCAAACTAAGCAATGAGTAATGAATGAGTTCCGGGACAAAATCTTTAATATATCCTCCTAAGACAATTGTAATTGCCGCAAACAAAATACTTCCCGATGTAATTCCAATCAAATCCGGAGATGCCAAAGGATTTTTGAAGATTCCTTGTAAACATGTTCCGGCTACAGCTAAACCAGAGCCAACTAAAATAGACAGAATGATTCGAGGTAATCTCAATTCGAAAAGGACGTAATAATCACTGTCATTGATGGCGGTTCTATTGGTAAAAGCTTTATTGATAATGGAAAGGATGGATTCGTTAAATTGATAAACACCTAAAAATAAAGCCATAATAGCTATACTTAAGATGCTTAAACTTAACACTGAAAGATGTATTCTAATTTGCGGATACATATTATTTTAAGTCTTTATTTTATTTATTGTTGAAGTAATTGGTTTAATTGTACAGCAGCCTGCCCTACACGAGGTCCAAAACCAGAAACTAGTTGTCCATCCATTGCAATTATTTTTTTGTTTTTTCCGGCATTTGTTGACGCAACACCTTCTAATTTTAGGACACCGTCAATTCCTCCCATGCTTTCTAAGCCTTTGTCAAACATTAAAATATAATCAGGATTTCCTTTTACAACTGCTTCAGGAGTTAATGGCTTAAAATCTTCAAATTCCGTGATTGCATTTTGTCCTCCGGCAATCCCAATGATTTTTTCCATCGGTGTATTGGTTCCGGCAACCATTAAGTTTCCAGCTCCTCGGGCATAAATGAATAGAACTTTTGGTTTTGTAGCTAAAGGTTTTAAAGCTTTTAAATCTGTATCAATTTTTGTATTGATTGCTTCAAAATCTTGTTTGTTTAATGAAGTTGCGATTGTTTTTACCAATTCTTTTGTACCGTCAATAGAATAATCTTGTTTAATAATTTCTGTCTGAATACCTGCATTTTTTAGCTGGGCAATTTGTTCCGGATTCAAATCTTTATCTGTTGCATAAACTTTTGTTGGTTTCAAAGCCAATAAGCTTCAATTGATAAAGAACGCACATGTCCCAAATCTTCTGCTTTTTCTTTTACAGAAGCAGGATAAGTACTTGTTACATCCACACCAACGAGATTGTTTTGTTCTCCCAAATCCGCTAAAACTTCTGTAATTGCGCCATTTAAAGAAACAATTTTTTCATTGGATGTTGTTGATTCAGTTTTTACATCATCTGAGTTTTCAGCTTTTGCGTCCTTATTATTACAACTTGCAAGTAATGCTAAGATTGCAGTAGAAATAAATAGTTTTTTCATTATTATTTGTATTAAGTCTAAATTAAAGCACAAATATTGCGAAAAAGATTCAGTTGAGCAATTTTTATTTAGATTAATTTTAAATAAAATAATATAGATTTTGATCGAAAGGATTAGAATAGGATAATTCTTTTTTCAATTTTAAAATTGATAATAATCATACCATATTAAAGAAAATCATCTTTCCAACCTTAAGATAAATTTCTAAATTAGTTATTTGATATTTAAACAATCAATGATACAAATAGCTATAATTAGTGACATTCATGGAAATATAGTGGCATTGAATGAGGTGCTTGCAGACATTAAGAAAAAAAATATTTCTCATGTATATTGTTTAGGAGATTTGGTCGATTTTGCACCTTGGAGTAATGAAGTCATTTCATTTTTTCGAAACAATAGAATTCCTTGTATTCTTGGAAATCATGACGAGCGAATCGCATTTGATTTGCCTATAATTCCATTAACTCATCATGATGATGATGAAACGGAAAACCGGATTCAAGCAATCAATCATAGTAAACAGCATATTATTTCAGAACATAAAGAGTGGTTGTCAACGCTTCCTTATCAGTTAGAATTAGTGTACAAGATAGGTAAATCTTATCAAAAAATTTTGTTGGTTCATGCTAGTCTTGACAGCAATGAGGAATATGTTAATGAATCTGATGAAAAAAGAGAAATGTATTCGAAATTAAAAGAAAAAGCGATAAATGTTCTGGTGATGGGACATACGCATCAATCTTACATTCAACAAATTTCGGATGTACTTTTTGTAAATAGTGGCTCTGTGGGAAGAAGTAAAGAGGAGGACAGAAAGGCCACGTATTGTGTTCTGACTTTGAATGAACATAAGGTGAATGCTGAAATTGTTAAGGTAGATTATTCGGTACAAGAAGTTATTTCAGCTATTTACGCGAGTGAAATTCCTGATTTTTATGGTGATTTTTTAGCGAAAAAAATTAATATATAATGATGAGAAAGCTCATTCTGTAAAAGTTGGTCGTAACGTCATAAGAGAAAGTACTTCCTTACTTGAAGTACGTTCTCTTATTAATTTGATTTATGAATAGATTGTTTAAAAAATATAAGCAAAACCTGCATTTCCATAAATTGAATACATTTTGAATGAAATGGCTTCAAAATTCTTTTTAAATATTTGTTTGTGTCCCATTGTTGCATCTAAAAAAATGCTGAAGTTACTCTTTATTTTGAATTCAGTCCCTACGAGGCTTCCCCATTGAAAAGGACTTAGGTTATCGGAAAAATCATATAATCCTTTTGCTGTGTTTTCGAATGTTGTTGGTTCGCCGATCGGACTGCCTTCTCTAAAAGTACCATCATAAATATAGCCGGAAAACGATTTGTCGATCAAACCGGAAAAATAAAATCCTCCATAAAAATTCCAATTGTTAGAGGCATTCCAAACGAATAAAACAGGAACAGAAATATAGGCATTGTCCATTTCTGTAATCACATGTCCTGTAAAGAAACCTTTTGTCTGAGCACCTGTGTCGTCTTCTATTTGGGTGTAATAGTTTTTTACTTTTGCTTGCGTTTTCATTCCACGACCTTCCATATGTAGGCCAACACGAATTCCATACTTTTGTTTATCGTTGAGCCATTTTGTTGCATTTATTCCAATTCCCAGTTGTAAAGTGGGATTATAACTTTCAATTTTTTCTAATTTCTGCTGGGATACCTATAGGTGAAGCTCCTCCGATACTAAATTGAGCTCTTGCTTGGTAGTCTACATTCTTTTTAAAAAAGGAAGTTTTATTTTGTTCTAAATTATCTATTTCCTGCGCAAAACTGATGAGAAAAGAATTGAATGTTAAAACAATGATAGTTATTTTTTTATATTTTTTTTTCATGGTTTTAGTTGTAAATTAATTCTAATTTGTCAACGATTAATGTACTTCCGATAGCACCTGTAAAATAAGCTCCATCAATACTTGAAGACATTACAATTGCCAAGACATATTCTTTAGAGGGATCGTATTTTTTGCCTTCAACTAATTTAAAAGGAAAACTGATTTCTCTCCAATTTGAAGTTTCCAAGCGATCAGCTGCGGAAACTCTTGCAATGGCAACATTTCTCGGATCTTTGAAATTGTGATCGCCATATAAATAGTTTTCTTTTGCTTGAGATTCGAAAATAATCGCATAAATATCAAATGTATCGACTGCTCCGGGAATTGGGTTGAAGTCTTGGTCTCTTACTTCTCTACCGGCTTTGTATTTATAGTATGTACGGACAGATTTCGGTAATTCTCCTGAATATGGTAATCCAAATTTTGTTGATTTTAGTGTATTAAACAGATTTGTTTTGAAACTTCCTAAAAATAAATTTCCTGCCGCGATTGGATTTCCGGTTGCTGCTGCAAAACTACTTGTATAAACTGTTTGCATTTTGGCTGCATAACCACCGGATCTTCCTTCTGCAACAGTTGTTGGATATTCGTCAGGTGTTTTATCTCCGGCAACTGTTACATAACCGGAATTTCCAGTTGCCCAATCATATATTTTATCTCCATTAGAACCAATGGTATAAAACGATAATACCTGTCTTTATCTGTTAATTCAGCTTGATTAAAAGAATAAGACGTACTCAATTCATCAATATTGAAACTTATGGTATATACTTTTTTCCAACGTTTATCCTGAGCTGTTACGACGGCAGTCTGAGTGGTCGTATAATCGCGAAGAGTTCCATTAACCGGATCAATAGTTGCGTTTGGTGATAAAATGAATACAGGAGCTTGATTTTTTAGATCAATATTAGATTTCACTCTGAATTCGATAGAATTATTTGTAATAATTGGATCAGTTTTCAAATATTGAGGGGGAATATAAGCTTCGAGAATGTCTGCATTTGTATCCAATTCTTCTTCTTGTATACAAGAAGAGAGCATAAAAGGTAGAAGGAAAAAAACTAAAATAGTATCCTTTTTTATCATTGTTTTTGAATTGAATAGTTAAAATTAATGAAAAAGAAATTCAATATGTTGATTATTTACTTTCATATAGCCTTGAGTTTTCTCTGTTATCAAACAAATCTATAAAATAGTCAATATATCATATGGTTTTATTAGAAAAATTTTAAGCTTTCGTCGTACCTTGGGAAAATAAACGAACATATTTATGAAAATTAAGTCATTATTAACACTTTTTCTTCTCTCGACCACATTTACTTTTGCACAAACAAAACAAATTTTAATTGAAAATGTTAGAATTTTAGATCATCAAACAAAATCACTTACTTCACCTATGAATGTATTGGTTTCGGGGCAAAAAATTCAGAAAATTAGTACATCTGCTATTTCAACAAATGGACCAGATGTTGTAAAAATTAATGGAGGAGGAAAAACATTGATGCCGGGCTTAATTGATGTGCATGTTCATATGGTATTTGGTTCTTTAACAATGGCGCAAATGATGGCGCCTGAAATGTCTGAAGAATTGTTGATGAGTAAAGTAGGAGAAGCTTCTCAAAAAATGCTGATGCGTGGATTTACAAGTGTTCGCGATGCAGGAGGACCAATTTTTCCTTTGAAATTAGCCATTGATAAAGGTAAAGTTTCCGGGCCACGTATCTGGCCATCTGGAGCAACAATTAGTCAGACTGCCGGACATGGAGATTTTAGAACACCGGACGAGCGATCTCGTCGTTTTTTTGGAAAACCTTCTCGTGCCGAGTTATTAGGTGCAACTTTCATTGCAGACGGCAGGGATGAGGTATTAACAGCAACAAGAGAAAATTTGCGCTTCGGAGCGAGTCAAATCAAATTGATGGCTGGTGGCGGGACCTCTTCTGCTTATGATCCGATTGATGTTACTCAATATACATTTGATGAAATGAAAGCTGCTGTGGATGCTGCAGAAGATTGGGGAACGTACGTAATGGTGCATGCTTATACACCAAGAGCAGTACAACGTGCTGTAGAAGCCGGTGTAAAGTCAATTGAACATGGTCAGATGCTGGATGAAGAAACGTTGAAATTATTAGCACAGAAAAATGTTTGGTTAAGTTTACAAAACCTAATGGATAATAATGACAATATGGATGCGCAACGTAAAGAAAAGCGTAAACCGGTATTGGATGGTCAGGACAAAGTATGGCCATTGGCGAAAAAATTAGGAGTTAAATTGGCCTGGGGAACGGATTTCCTTTTTGAGCCGGAGCTGAATGATGAACAAAATAGTTATATTTTGCGTCTTCAAAAATGGTTTACAAACGCCGAAATTTTAAAAATGATTACACAAGATAACGGTGAATTGTTACAACTTTCAGGTTTACGCAGTCCATATCCGGGAAAATTGGGAGTAATTGAAGAACAAGCATTGGCAGATTTGTTATTGGTAGATGGAAATCCTTTAAAAGATTTGTCTCTAATTGCAAATCCTGAAAAAAACTTTTTAGTTATTATAAAAGATGGGCAGATTTATAAAAATACAATCAAAACTAAAAAATAAGATTTAGACGATTTAATTTTATCTTTTCTAAATCAATCAAAAAGAGGGAACTTTTTGTTACCCTCTTTTTTATTTCCTACAAGATTTTAGTAGTATTTAATATCGTATGCAAAATGAGGGATGTTAAAATAGAATAGTGCGATGTATTGTAAAACCAACAAAAAAATATCATTGTGAAGATGATACGAAATAAAGCTTAGAAAACCTCACCTTTACTATGAGTTTTTTTTCAAGCAATACTTTTAAGACTAGTGTTCTTCTATAAATAGAGGCTTTGTGGCATTTTTTCCAAAAAAGGTCATAAGGATGATACATAAGAATAAGAAGTAGAGAGAATAGTTCCATGTTGAATCTACATCATATAGTTTTCCAAAAATAGGAGGGCCAAAAGCAGCAATTAAATAACCGATAGATTGTGCCATCCCCGAAATTTTTATTGTTCCGGCCATCGTCTTACTTCTCAATGAGAAAAATAGAATAGAAAGGCTAAAAGCAAAACCTCCGGCTATTCCAATTAATATGGCACTGATATAGCTGTATTTAGCTTTAAAAAAAATAAACATAGAAATTCCCAGTATGTACAAAACAGAAGTGATGTAAATCATGACTTTGGGATTGTTCATTTTAGTTGCTAAAACAGGACTAAATAACATAGCTGGTAGCATAGCAAGTTGTAAAACTGAAAATACCCAACCGGCCTCTGTTTTTGTCATTCCATAATCAATAAGTAAAGTGGGTAATAAGGCAACCAGGCAATAATAAACTAAGGATTGAATTCCCATAAATATACTAATATTCCAGGCTTGTTTAGAGCGAAATATATTGAATTGAACATGATTTACATGATTTGTTTGAGGTTGTGTAGAAGTTTTGTTCTTTAATGTATCAACTAGGATGATAAAAAGAGCAAGAATTCCACCAATTATCCAGATGCCTAAAGAGCCTTTCCAACCTGCGTTTGACCATTTTCCAATTGCTATACTCAACCCAGAGGCAAAGGCTGCAACTAAACTCATTGATACAGAAAAAAGACCGGTCATGAGACCTATTTTATGAGGAAAAATATCTTTTATATATGCAGGAGTCAATACATTTCCTATGCAGATTCCTAAGCCCATTAATAAGGAGCCGGCATATAAAGTGGTTACATTACCATAAATGCGGATATATAAACCAATGATTAAGATAAGTAATGAATAAATGATTCCGTGTCGAATATTTATTTTTTGTACTGCTTTACTAACCAATATAGAGCAGGCTGCAAAGACGATAAGTGGAATTGATATAAGTAAACTGGCTTGAAAATTATCTATTTTTAATACTGATTTTATTTCGTCTAAAATAGGGCTTACAGCTGTGATAGGTGCACGTAAATTAGCCGAAATAAATATGATTACTCCTATTCCAATCCATATATTCTTATTGTTTAATTGTTTTTTCTCCATGTTATGATGATTTAATTTCAATAACAAAATTAATCATGTCGTTTTTATTAATTTTGCCATAAACTATATGTAAAACGACAGTTGAATGTAGAAATATGAAAGAAAAAATTGGAGAATACTCAGACCGCATAGCAACTAACACTTACGTATGGTATGAAAAGAAATGGCAACATGATGAAAAAGAACATTCGCATGATTATTTCCAGTTGAACTATGTAGAGGAAGGTTATCAATACTTTCATATTGAGCAAAAAATATACTTAGTTCCTCAAAACCATGTAATTTGGATTCCTGCAAATAAAAAAACACCATACAACATCGGATGCAGAAACAGTTAATCCTATGCTTATTTTGTTTAAAAAAGTTTTGAAACAAGATTTTTTCAATTCAATTCATGTCTTTGTTGCACCGCCTGTGCTTAAAGAAATGATGCTGTATGCGTCCAAATGGAATAAATATTTGGTTGAAGAAAAGGAGCAAAGTGTTTTCTTGAAAGCGATGCTTTGCAGTTTACCTTACTTTTGTGATGAAAATTATAGTTTGCAATTACCAGTTCTTGTTGATACACGATTAATTCCTGTCAGCGAATATATGAACCATCATTATTCTAGTCATTTTAATCTGGATGAATTAGCTGAAAAGGCAAATATGTCTGTCCGAAATTTACAACGTATATTCAAACAGGAAACAGGAATTACACTTCAAAAATATATGCAATTAATCCGAATCTTAAAAAGCATTGAATTAATTGATACCAATCATTTTACATTAAGCGAAATTGCCTATAAAGTGGGATACAAAAGTTTATCTGCTTTTACTGCGTCGTATTTCACAGTTACAAAATCAAAACCTAAGTTGAAAAAGTAAGAAGAAATTTAAATTCTTGGTACATTTACTTACAACCAAAAACACGAGAATGATGGATATACCATACAATATATATTATAAAACGATTGTTCCTGAAGATGAGATTAAAGCGACTTTACTCATCGTGCACGGCATGCAAGAACATTGTGGACGATACGAAGCTTTCGCTGAATATTTAGCGAATAAAGGAATTTTAGTTTTGTTGTATGATCATTTGGGACATGGAAGAACGGCAAAAAATGAAGAGGATTATAGTTTTTTTAGTTTAGAAAATCCAAAAGAAAAATTGATTGAAAATACTAAAATTATGGCAAAATGGGTAGAAGAGCAATATCCTTCAATTCCCCATTTTATTTTAGGACATTCAATGGGTTCATTTGTGACGCGTTGTTTACTTCAAGAATGTGGAAACCATTTTGATGGTGCAATAATTATGGGAACAGGAGGAAGGGTTCCGGGAATTAAATTATTGGAAAGTTTTTTATGTGTTTTGAACAAAATAGCTCCACATAAACGAAGTAAATTGCTCAATACTATTTTTTCGAAATCAAACAACAGACATTTTAAAGAGGAAGAAAATATTCAAGAAACAAATTGGCTTAGTTTAGATGAATCAAATCGATTCGCTTTTTTAAACGATCCTCTTTGTGGAATTCCTTTCACTGTAAATGGTTTTTATACATTAATTCATCTGAATATACAAGCAACGAAAAAGAATTGGACAGAAGGTATTCCGAAATCTTTGCCAATTCATTTTGTAAGTGGAGCAGAGGATCCGATAGGAAATTTTGGAACAGGAGTTAAACAGTGTTTCTATGATTTAAAAGAGAATGGATTTCAACATGTGACGATGAAATTATATCCCAATATGAGACATGAAATATTAAACGAATCCATTAAAGATAAAGTATTTGAAGAGATAGCAGATTGGTTGTTTGAAATTATTAATCAGAAAAAGAACTTAATCAAATCATATCATGAATAAGGTGAGATCAAAATAAAACATGCTTCATAAGTTTACAATGAAGCATGTTTTGATTGCTGTTATTCTCCTAATAGAACACCGGAAACATTCCAGTAACTAAAACTATTTCCTTCTGGTCTTCCTTGTGGAATTTTTACTTGTATCGTATGTTTTCCCGCTTTTAAATCACCCAAATGAATAAAAAATGGAGTGGTAATGGTGCTTGGACACCAATTAGAGCGACTGTAATCTGAAGAAGATAAACCATTGTCAAAAATTTCCTGAAGCAGGGTTATAAGTACGGTACGAACCGCAGTCTTGACGCCATGGAATAATTATTAAATACGTTTTGTCCGTCAAGGAATATACTATTTTCTTTTGGCACAAATTCGTCACCGTTTTCCCAACCTCCATGTCCGGTTGTTATAAAGCGTAATTTAGCATTATTGTAATCTTCTTTCAACGAAAATTCTAGTGTAAATCCATTTGGGTTTTCAAACAAAGAAGGATATTCCTGCCCGGCCATTTCCATTACATTTGCAGTATTAAAAACAGGTTGAACTTTTTTACTCGGAATAGTAGTCGAATTTGAAGGATGTACAGAAATATTAGCAGAAATTATATGACCTCCTTGGTCGTAATTTCCAATAAAGAAACCGATTAACACTTCTTGATTTGATAATAAATGTTGGAATTCTGTAATTTCTTGGCGATACTTTGCTTCAGTTTGCCATGTTTGATTTTTTAATTGAATATGATTGAATTTATTGATTCCGAATGGGGTGAAAAATCGCATAAATTCTATCGTTGGTGAATAATTCTCCGTCCAAAAGTAACCTTGGTATTTTTTTCCATTCGAACCTGTATAAACGGGTAATTGATTAATTCCTTTTTGTAAAGCATCCATAAACGTGATTTTAGAATGTTGAGGAATCAAAAATACAGAGCCGGTTCTGTCATAAGCATCTCCATTTGATTGCTGCGTAACATTTAAAAATAATTGGCTGCCTTCTTTTATGTACGGAAGTTTAATTTTTCTGACAACTACAGTTCCGTTTGCAAAACGATAATCGAATCGTTAGAAGAAAAGTGATTGCTGAAATTAATTTGCTGATTTGATAAAAGAGGAATATCAACGAACTTACTTTTCCAAATGACATCTTTATAGGTCAATAAATCAACAGGTTTTTGTTGTAATTCTTTGCTGATAAATTCACTTGGAACAGGCTCTTTTTGACGTTCAATTTTCGAAGCGCGAACCGTCATATTGTTATTACGCGTAAATTCTAAAACAAATCCTAAATTCATTCCGACCATTGTAGGTGAAGCATTAATATCCATATTGTCGACGAACCAAACATCGATGGTATTCGAATTAATAGTTGTTGTTGCTTTTTTACAGCGTAAACCCAGAATTCGTTTTGTTTCTTTCGAAATTGTAAAAAACAGATTTATTAAATGAAACCGAATCATTTGAGATAATCGAATGGATGGAATCGAATTGAGTAATCAATGAAATAACAGACGGATTGGTTTTGGTGTAATAAAACATTTCGTCAGGATAGGTAGCGGTAGCAGCAAAACTTTGCTGTTTTCCAATAATGGTTTCTTTTGTATTTGCAATGACTTGTATAGGATTACTTTCCGCTACTTTTTTCCCATTCGAAAAACGTTCATACGTAATTTTATACGTTTCTTGCGCATTCAAAACAATGGCTTGAATACAAAAAATAAAGAATACAATAGATTTCAATTTCATGTGTGATAAAAATAAATAGGTTTACAAAAGAATTGTAAACCTATAAAATTATCTGATTTTATGAAAAATAATCTTACACAAATGCATTAATTCCCGTTATATCTGCACCAGTTATCAATAAATGAACATCATGCGTTCCCTCGTAAGTGATAACGGACTCTAAATTCGCCGCATGTCTCATCATTGGAAAATCTCCAACAATTCCCATAGCACCAATTATTTGACGGGATTCTCGGGCTATATCCAAGGCCATTTTAACATTATTGCGTTTAGCCATTGAGATTTGTTCAGAAGTTGCTTTGTTTTCATTTTTTAATGTTCCTAATCGCCAACACAACAATTGTGCTTTTGTAATCTCTGTAATAAATTCAGCTAATTTTTTTTGTTGCAATTGATAAGAAGCAATGGGCTTTCCAAATTGTGTACGTTCTAATGAATATTTCAAGGCAGAATCATAACAATCGATTGCAGCACCAATTACCCCCCAAGAAATGCCATAACGAGCAGAATTTAAACAGGATAAAGGACCGCGTAAACTTTTAACTTCCGGTAGAATTTGACTTTCTTCGATTTTTACATTCTCAAAAACCAATTCTCCTGTTTTAGAAGCTCTTAACGACCATTTATTTAATGTCTCTGGTGTAGAGAAGCCTTGCATTTCACGTTCTACGATAACACCTCGTATTTTCCCTTCTTCATCTCTTGCCCAAACAACAGCAATGTCACAAATAGGTGAGTTGGTAATCCACATTTTTGCTCCATTCAACAGATAATGATCACCATTTTTTGTTAAACGTGTTTCCATTCCTCCCGGATTTGATCCGTGATTAGGTTCTGTTAATCCAAAACTTCCAACAAATTCTCCTGTAGCTAATTTGGGTAAATATTTACGCTTTTGCTCTTCAGAACCGAACGTATAAATTGGATACATAACCAATGAAGATTGAACAGAAGCAGCCGAGCGAACAGCAGAATCTCCGCGCTCTAACTCTTGCATAATCAATCCATACGACATTTGGTCTAATCCTGCTCCTCCATATTCTTCAGGGAATATAAGGACCTAATGCTCCAATGGCTCCTAATTTTTTCATCAAGCCCGGAATGTCTTTATGATGTTGTGCAGCATCATCTATAACAGGTTTTATTTCGTTGTCCACAAAATCTCGAACAGATTGACGAATTAACTTGTGCTCATCTGTCAATAAATCATCAATCTTAAAATAATCTGTAGTTGAATTCATTTTATGCGGTTTTATTTTATTAAAAACTAACGATTATTCATTAAATTAAAAATTATTATGAATAATATTTATTAAAAATTTTAATTTTAGAAACTTTTGACTAATTTAGGTCAACATTAAAACCACAAAATAACACAAAAAATGATAGAAAACGAATTAAACGAGTTAGGTATTTCTTCCGAAAATTTCGGAACATCGACAGGAGATACTTGGTTCGGAAAAGGTGAAGAGTTCTCTTCTTACTCGCCAGTAGACGGTAAATTAATTGGAAAAGTAAAAGCATCAACTAAAGAGGATTACGAAGATGTGATTAAAAAAGCAGAAGTAGCCTTTAAAGAATGGCGTATGATTCCTGCACCTAAGCGTGGTGAAATTATTCGCCAGTTTGGTGATAAACTTAGAGAAAAAAAATCTTCTTTAGGTAAATTAGTTTCATACGAGATGGGAAAATCGTACCAAGAAGGGCTGGGTGAAGTGCAGGAAATGATTGATATCTGCGATTTTGCTGTTGGTTTATCACGTCAGTTATACGGTTCAACAATTCATTCAGAAAGACCTTTGCATCGCATGTACGACCAATATCATCCGTTAGGAATTGTGGGAATAATTTCTGCGTTTAATTTCCCTGTAGCAGTTTGGGCCTGGAACACTTGTTTGGCATTGGTTTGTGGTGATGTAGTCGTTTGGAAACCTAGTGAAAAAACACCACTATGTGCAGTTGCCTGTCAATATATTTTAGCCGAAGTTTTGGCAAAAAATAAGATATCGGAAGGGGTTTCTTCTTTGGTGATGGGAGATAAGTCGATTGGTGAATTGATTGCACAAGATCGTCGTGTGGCATTAGTTTCAGCGACAGGTTCTACTCGAATGGGAATTGAAGTGAATAAGGTTGTGGCTGCCCGATTAGGTAAAACTATTTTAGAATTAGGTGGTAATAATGCCATTATTGTTACGCCGGATGCCGATTTGAAGATTATGTTGACTTCAGCTGTTTTTGGGGCAGTTGGTACAGCCGGACAACGTTGTACGACTACTCGCCGTCTGATTATTCATGAATCGATTTATGATAAAGTAAAAGAGTCGTTAGTCAATGCCTATCAACAAATAAAGATGGGAAATCCTTTGGACGCGGCAAATCATGTAGGGCCATTAATTGATAAGCATGCGGTAGAAATGTACACGAATGCATTAGAAGAAATTAAGAAAGAAGGAGGAAAAATTATTGTTGAAGGAGGAGTTTTGGAAGGTAGTGGTTTCGAAAGTGGCTGTTATGTGAAACCTGTAATTGCTGAGGTTGAAAATCATTTTGATATTGTACAGAAAGAAACATTTGCACCAATTTTATATTTGATAAAATATACTGGTGATGTAGGAAATGCGATAGAGATTCAGAATAATGTTGCACAAGGTTTATCCTCTTCAATTATGACAAATAATCTTCGCGAAGCTGAATTATTTTTAAGTCAGCAAGGTTCTGATTGTGGTATCGCAAATGTGAATATCGGAACTTCAGGAGCGGAAATTGGCGGAGCATTTGGCGGAGAAAAAGAAACCGGAGGAGGTCGCGAATCGGGATCTGATGCATGGAAAGCCTATATGCGACGACAAACCAATACGATAAATTATTCGACAGAAGTGCCATTGGCACAGGGAATTAAGTTTGATTTTTAAAAAGATTTTACAATGAGTACAGTACACGAAAGATTAGCAAAACATATATTGGCAGATGGGTATCCAATCGTAATGGATATGGATAAATCGCATGGTTCTTATGTAGTAGATGAAAATGGGGTGGAATATTTGGATTTATTTTCGATGTTTGCATCGACAGCAATTGGATATAATCACCCACATTTGATGTCAAAAATTGATTTTTTAGGGCGAAATGCGGTCAATAAACCTGCAATGTCAGATATTTATACAAAGGATTATGCCGATTTAATTGATACGTTTGAGCGTGTTGCAATGCCGAAAGAATTACAGTATTTATTCTTCATATCCGGAGGAACATTAGCGGTTGAAAATGCCTTGAAAGCAGCTTTTGATTGGAAAACGAGATTAAATATTTCAAGAGGAATAGAGCAGGAAGCGGGGGAAGTAATTCATTTCAAACAGGCATTTCACGGGCGTTCTGGCTATACTTTATCGTTGACAAATACGAAAGATCCTCGAAAATATGAATATTTTCCAAAGTTTAACTGGCCTCGAATTGATAATCCAAAAATTCAGTATCCTGTTACAGAAGAAAATCTTTCCAAAACAATAGAACATGAGAAACAGGCTATAGAACAAATTGAAAAAACACTTTCTGATCGAAAAAATAAAGTGGCTTGTATTATTATAGAACCAATTCAGGGAGAAGGAGGAGATAATTTCTTTCGAAAAGAA
This sequence comes from Mylabris phalerata, assembly GCA_020740385.1. Classification (NCBI taxonomy): domain Eukaryota; kingdom Metazoa; phylum Arthropoda; class Insecta; order Coleoptera; family Meloidae; genus Mylabris; species Mylabris phalerata. The sequence continues at coordinate 80,772 of JAJEOX010000005.1, forward strand.
TTTTTTCAAACGCTAAGAGCAATCTGCGACAAAGAAGAGATTTTATTGATTTTTGATGAGGTGCAGACAGGAATGGGAATGACGGGTAAAATGTGGGCTTTTCAACATTATGATGTGGTTCCGGATATTATTTCATTTGGAAAGAAAACGCAGGTATGTGGAATTTTAGCCAACAAAGAAAAATTGGATCAAATACCAAACAATGTTTTCAAGGAATCAAGTCGTATCAATTCTACTTTTGGAGGAAACTATATTGATATGTTGCGTTTTAAATTGATTTTAGAAGTCATCGAACAAGAAAATCTGGTTGATAACGCAGCGGAAAAAGGAAAATATATCATCAATAAACTAAATGAGATAGCCAAAGAAACAAAAAAAATACATTCGGTTCGAGGATTAGGACTGTTCATTGCATTTGATTTTGATTCTGATCAGAACCGTTCAGAATTTATCAAAACATGTTTTGATCATCATATGATTATTTTACCGTGTGGTGAAAATTCGGTCCGAATGCGGCCTCATCTTAATATTTCTGAAGAAGATACCAATAAAGCGATAGAAATTATTAAATTAGCATTAAAATAAAACGAAAAAGCAACCAAATTAAGGTTGCTTTTTTAATTTTGAATATAAGATAAACAAGTACATATGATAGATTCTTTTTTCTTCGATTTTGATGGAACATTACAAGGGTTTGAAAACCATGAAATAAGTGATTCTACAATTGAGGCATTGAAATTATTAAAACAAAAAAACAAAAAAATATACATTGCAACAGGACGTAACATGGTGGATATGCCAGCACATGTTTTTGAATATGGTTTTGATGGTTACATCAATAACAATGGGGGCATGTGTTCTGATGGAAATCGCGAGACATTTTTTGTCGATTACATTGATCCAAATGACATAGAAGCGTTGTTACGTTACGATGAAGAGTATCCTTTCTCGTTTTCATATATGACGAAGAATGCATTTAGTATTAATAGGATTAATGAAAAAGTGGAAAAATCATTTGCTTATTTTGGAATGGAAGTTCCCGAAGTTATAGATCCTAGAACTTTACCAAAAGATAATATTATGCAGATGAATTTCTTTGTTGATGAAGAACAAGAAAAATACTTAATGGAAAATGTACTAATCAATAGCATCGGAACCCGCTGGATAGAATATTTTGCAGATATAAACCCTAAAGATATTAGTAAAATGAGAGGGATAGAACGAATGGCGGATCGTGATAATTTAAATTTATCGAAAACGATGTCCTTTGGAGATGGAGGTAATGATATAAGTATGTTGAAAGGCTGTAAAATTGGTGTTGCAATGGGAGATGCAAAAGATAATGTGAGACAAGCGGCTGATCATGTCACAACTTCTGCCGATGATCATGGAATTTGGAATGCATTGAAATATTATGAAATAATTTAAAAAAAAATAACTTCTATTTTTGTAGAATTGAAATATCTTCTTATATTTCTACAAAAATAGAAGTTAAATGAAATACTTGATTGTTTTTGTATTACTTACTGTACAGTTGTTTGCTCAAAAAGGAGTAGAAATAGAATATGAAGAAATATCTATTCCAAAAATTTTTGATCAGAATGGGAAAGAAGAAAAATTGTCTACTGAACTATTGGAAGCTTTTTCTGTACCTAAAACTCTATCTTTTACAAATAAAAAACCATGTAAGTGTTTTTACTAAAATAGAAAAGATCAATAACTCCCAAAATGGGAGTTCAGTTCAGTTTTTTGGAGTTTTGCCTTATAACTCTCTTATCGATTTTAATCAGAATCAATTTAAACAAGAATGGTTAATTGAGACCAAGAAATATATTGTTGTAGATTCTGTTTCAACAAACAAAGAATATCAATTGACAAGAGAAAAATCCACTTATCTTGGTTTTAATGTAAAGCAAGCTGTTATCAAAGAAGGTGATTATACAACATATATTTGGTACGCGAGTGATTTGCCTAATCGATTTGGCCCCAGAGATTTTATTAATTTGCCGGGATTAGTATTAAAAGTAGAATCATTTCTAAACGACGATCCAGTTCCTCGTTATTCATTGAAAGCCAAATCTATTCATGAAAAGGATAAAATGATCCTTCATCAACTGTTTAAAGCAAAAGAAATTTCGAAAAAGGATTTTGAGAAATTAAAAGCAGAGTATGATAAAAAAATGTTGAATGAACACCAAGGCGTAGATAAGGACTAATACTAATACATTATAAAAAATTAATCATGAGGAAATTATTATTGACATTTTTATTCTCGGGTACCATCTTGTCTGCTCAGGAAAAATTTGCAGTGGAGTATCGACAACAAAATGAAGCCAATCCCGAGAAAGTGAGAGAATTTGAAATAGAAATGAAACAAAAGGGCAGCGGGGGTTCGTTTAAAATAGGAGGGAAAGATCTTTTTTATCAATTAGATTATGCGAATGGAATTTCTGTCTTTTCAAAAATTGAAACAATTAATAATGATCAGTCCTTGAGTACTGCCAACTCCTCTTTTGCGATTCATATGGGTGGTGAGCATAAAGAGTTGATAGGAAACCAATCGACGGAAAGTTTTAGCCAAGATGTCATATTAGATGGAGAGAATTATCGTGTGAACTATCCTTTTAAAAATTATGAATGGAAGGTGACGACTGATGAAGCAACAATTCTGGGTTATAAAGTAATCAAAGCCATAGCAGAAAAAGAAGGAATTACGGCTTGGTTTGCTCCCGAAATAAAAGTGAATATAGGACCTAATCAAATCAATGGACTGCCTGGTTTGATATTGAAATCTGAAACTCAATTAAAGAATAAATTTAAAACGAAGATCACGATGCTGGCAGAAAAAATAAATCTAGTTCCTAAAAAAGCTGCTAAATTGAAGAAAAGTAAAGGGAAAGATATAACAAGTGAGGAATTCAAAAAACTTCAAGAAGAATCAAAAGAAAAGTTTAAAAATAGTTTTTCTATCGGGGTGGATAAAAATAAATAGCAGATTCAATTGCTGATAAATGTTGATACAAAAAAAGGATTTCAATTGAAATCCTTTTCTTCTATACGAACTAATTGATAATTTATTTATCTATGGAACCCATTACGCGTTGCATAAAAGTATTGGCAGCCGTACGTTCATCCAGTCCTTCTTCTTCCATCATTTGCTTCATCTCAATTGCTCCGCAAATGTTAGAAATCATTTCTCCGATGACTTCTTGTTCCGGTTCTTTTACAGCTGGAGAATCTGCATAAACTTCCAAAACTTCTAAAGCTGTTTCCATTGCTTCAACAGAAACATTTTTTGCTAAATTTTTAAATACCGGCAGTTTCATTGATCAATTCTTTTACGGCATCAATTTTAGATGCAGTTACTTGTCCTACATTAACTCCTCCTTTGAAAACTGCGAAAGTTGGTAAATTTGGCACTTCGGCTAATTTTCTTGATTCAACTAATTTTTCAGCATCAACATACAAAAATTCTGCTTGCCCTTCGTATTCGGCTGCTAATTTTTTGAATTTAGGTTTTACTAAACGGCAGTTTCCACACCATCCTGCTCCATATTGTACAACTACTATATTGTTATCAGCCACTACTTGTGCTAAGTTATCTTGTTCTAATTCTGCAAACATTTTCTTTACTTTTTTAAGCGTTAAAAATTGGATATAAAAAAGGCTGTCTAAGTTATGAGCTTAGTGATTTTTTAGTGAAAATAAATCCTTTTAAAAATCTCCTGTCAATAGTATTAGACAGCCTCTTCGTGAATTTTGGAAATAAAAAATTTCCAATTGTATTTTAGTGAGAAGCTAAGTAAGAAGCTACACCATCTTTTGTAGCATTCATTGCATCTTTACCTTCTTCCCAGTTTGCTGGACAAACTTCACCGTATTTTTCTACGTGTAAAATTGCATCTAATAAACGTACATACTCATCGATGTTACGACCTAATGGTAAATCGTTAATTGTTTCGTGACGAACAACACCATTTTTGTCGATAATGAAAGTACCACGGTATGCAACTGGAGCTCCTTCAAATTTTAAAGAATCATTTTCCTCGTTGTAAACATATTCACCTGCTAATACACCATAATCCATAGCGATAGTTTTAGCAAAATCTGCAACGATTGGGTAAGTAACTCCTTCGATACCTCCGTTATCTTTTGCAGTGTTTAACCATGCTAAGTGCGTTTCTTCTGAATCTACAGAAGCAGCAATTACAATCGCATCTCTTTTTTCGAATTCAGCTAATTTAGCTTGGAAAGCGTGTAATTCCGTTGGGCATACAAAAGTAAAATCTTTTGGGTAGAAAAATAAAACGATGTTTTTTTCTCCGATTGGCATTGAAAAGTTTTCTACAATTTCATCTCCATCAATTACTGCTGGCGCTGTAAATAAAGGCGCTTTTTTTCCTACTAATGACATAATTTTAATTTTTATATTTTGTTATTTTAATATTAAATAATTTGATAAATAAGCCAGTTTTTATCTCTTTTACTCATGCAAATTTAGAGTGATATTTTGAACAGACAATAGATTTTTAATTTCAATTATAGATTAAACTATAAATATTTTTTATGACTTATGACGAGCAAAAATAAATAAACCAGGATTCTTCTGATAATCAATGTTATTAAACAATTTTACTATATCATACGCTAATCTACAACGTTTTTTATACTATAAAGAATGACATTGCTTATGTTGATGATGATTTAAAATGATTTAAATCTTGTCTCTGTATTAATAGAATTGAAATTAAATATGTTAAGATATTTATTTGTATTACTTCCATTTGTTGGAGCAACAGATGCAACAGTTTTATTTCGGTTAAATGAAAAAATCTTATACTGTAAAAATAGAGTTGTCTGATCAGTCAAAAAAAAGTGATAAGAATGAGGATTGCAAAGAAATGAATAAATGAAATGAGGTGTATTCTTAAGCAGTGTAAAAAGATTAATAAAAACTATTAATTTATTGGAAATACGCCAAAATATTATCTTTAACACTATATTGTTTTATTTATTGTTTTATTTCGTTTTTAACTATAAGATTGATTAACAGTATGTAAGGTGTTTTTGTAATCAATTTTAACATATTTCTATGATTTATATTTTAAAATTCTATTAATTCCATAGACTTTAAAAAAACAGGATTTTTATTCTATTCGATATTGCTTCCTGATAATTTCATTTGATTAGTTGGATTCCTGTATTGTTTTATAATTTGTTATATTTTCTGTTAAAATTTTACTTATTATTTAATATTTCAACGATTATTAATACAATAATCATTTTTATTAAATAGAAATATATTCTAAAAATTAGTATTAAAAATATATTTTGCAGTATAATATTCTTTAAATATAGAGATTTGCAGTATAAAAATTTATGAATGAAGAAAGCTCAAAAAAAGTTAAGTCTCATAGGTCTGCTGCTGTTAAGTTCTCTAACGTATGCTCAGATCAAAGGGCAGGTGAATGATGAATTAGGTTTTCCATCACAGGACGTGGAAATAAAAGTGAAAAATCAAGATCAAACATTTTATACAGATGAAAATGGTCATTTTTCAATCGATCTTCCTCTGGGAACAATATTAATCATTAATGGTTTAGAATATAAAGTAGATCACTATGATTTGGGTGTAATTGATTTGAAACCGAAATCAGAAAATGTTGATTTGGATGTCGTTGTTGTGAAAAGTATTTTTGAAGCACCTCAATCAGCAGGTACAACAACCTTGAAAGGTGATGATTTCAAAAACTTAAATCCTTCAACTTCGATAGATCAATTGTTATCGGGTAAAGTTTCAGGACTCTCTTCTCAAGCACAGAATGGTGCGCCGGGGAGTAACGCAAATGTTGTGATAAGGGGATCTATTGGTTTGAATGGTGGTGTTAAAAATCCACTTTATGTAGTCGATGGAACTTATTTATCTGCTGCAGATATTGTTGGATTAAACCCTAATGATGTAGAGGAAGTAAAAGTATTAAAAGATGCTTCTCAGGTAGCTATTTATGGTTCTCGAGGCGCAAATGGAGTGATTCTGATCACAACAAAACGTGCTAAAAAAAATGAAGGAGTAATCTCTTATTCTTCACGTATCGGATTTGGAGAAAATTTAGGATTTAAGAACATCAACTTAATGAATGGGCGTCAGTTTTTAAATTTTCAGAATGAAATAAGTCAATTAAAAGATCTGGAAACAGGGCGTAGTTTAGGTTTAGGCGTAGCAAGAAGTCAAGAGGAAATTAACCGGTTGTCCCAATATGCTCACAATTGGAAAGATGATATCTTTAAAAGAAGTGTTATTAGTTCACATTATTTGACTTTCAATAAAAATGATGGCGAAACAGCGCAATCTTTTTCATTGGGTTATGATCAGGACAATGGTACTATAGAGTTTTATAAAGGTTTTGAGCGTATTACTTCTTCCATTAACATTTCATCAAAAATGAAAGATTGGTTACGATATGGTATTGATATCAATGGAGCTTATACAAAAAGAGATTTACCATCGGATGTTTATAATTTTTCTAGTCCTTTTACCAATATCTATTTAAATTATCCATACGCATCTGTTTATGAGCTGGGTGAAGCAGGAAATGTGAAATTAGATGAAACAGGCTCTCCTGTATACAATTCAAATGTAAATATTTTACAAAATCCGGTTTTGGATCAAATGAAATATACTGATGCAGAATATAGAAATTTTAGACTTTTCGGTTCTGGATTTTTAGAAGCAGACTTAACTGAAAAGTTAACTTTTAGAACCACTTTTGGAGCGAGATATAACCGAAATCAGTTTGAAAGTTTTGTTTCTCCTTTGGCTTTTGTTTCTAAAAATCGTGGAACGGGAGGGAGTAAAGCTGATATAGGAGACGATCGTTTTGCTTACAATTGGAGAAATGAATTCAATTATATAAATAAGTTTGATTTACACACCTTGCGCTTTACATTAGCTTCTGAATATTCAAACGAAAAAAATTATAACATCACTTTACGTAGTGAGGGTTATCCAAGTGGAGATAAAAGTGTTCAATCTTTGGCCAATAGAATTTTGAATTCTTCTTTGACAAACCGATGGGAAGAAGCGCGATTTGGTTATTTAGGAGCTGTTTCTTATGATTACAACAGGAAGTACTTTTTAGATTTTTATTTTAGAAGAGATGGATCTTCATTAGCAGGGCTAGAAAAACAATATGGAAATTTTTGGGGAGCTTCGGTAACATGGGATGTTGCAAGAGAAGACTTTTTGAAAGGGAATCAATATCTAACGGGCCTTAAGTTAAAAGCATCTTATGGAGAAGTGGGAGATGATTCATCTATTGCAAGATACATCAATCAGGCATACATGAGTTTGAATGGAAATTATGGCGGAAATACAGCTGCAATTCCACCAAGGTATGCGATTGATTCTAAAATGACGTGGGAAACCAATCGAAAATTAAATATAGGGACTGAATTTGACTTCTTCAGACACATTCTCACAGGATCTTTTGCCTATTTTAACGACAACAGAAAGAATTTTATTTTCAAGACGTTGCTGCCGATAGAATCAGGAAATTTAAGTAAAACGGTCAATGCAGGAGAAATAACATCCAAAGGAATAGAGTTGGATCTTAATATTGCAGCAATTTCTCAGAAGAATTTTAAATTATCTTTTTATGGAAATTTGACATCAATTAGCTATAAAATTAATGATCTGAATGGAAATGACCAATTATTAATCGGTACAGGTGATGAGATTTCGCCTAGTATGATTCATGTAAAAGGACAATCACCCTATCAGTTTCGTTTGGTGCGCTATGCAGGCATTAACCCTGAAAATGGAAAAAACTTGTATTTAGATAAAGATGGTCATGTTACAGAAGAATATAGAGCTGAAGATGCCGTAGCAACAGGAAAGACTCCTCTTCCAAAATTGTATGGAGGATTTGGATTAAATACTCACTTTTACGGTTTTGATATCAGTGCAGATTTTACGTATAGTTTAGGAGCGTATATGTACAATTATACATACAGAGATTTAACAAATGCTCCGATGAATTTTAATCAGGTAGTAGAAGCAAATGATTTTTGGAGAAATCCCGGAGATCATGCAAAGTTTGGTCGACCAACTACTCTAGGCGAACAAGAGTCAACAAAATATCTTGAGAAATCGAACTATGTAATGTTCAGAAATCTTTCTATTGGTTACACATTCACTGAGTTGTTGAAAAATACGTTTATCAAAAATCTGAGGCTTTATGCACAAGTACAAAATTTAGCATTGTGGACAAAATATCATGGAGATCCGGTTTCGGCTACAGGTTCTCAGAGTATGATGAGTGTCGGTGATGCGGGATATGTTTCGGGCTCATATTCGTTGTTTACATATCCACAAGTTCGTACTTACTCACTTGGTTTTAACATTACATTTTAAGAAATTATGAAAAAAAATATAATTCTACTTACAGTTTTAGGATTGTTGACAATATTTAGTTCTTGTGCAGATGATGATATAAAAAAAGAATCACCAAATGATGTATTGGTTGATGGTTTTTACAAGACAGAAGAAGATTTTACAAAAGCAATTTATGGATTGTACCAGGATTTTAAACAAATCGGGTTTTACGGGGGAAGTGGCTATTCCAGAGATTTAGTTGTTGTCGGAGATATTCTATCGGATAATTTATTGTCAAATTATGGAGGTAGGGGATCTAATCGAGCTGCAAATAACTGGACATATGATTCCAGTCAAACGCCTACGGATATTTATGGAGCTGCGTATCGAATGATTTCAGATGCCAACTTTATTCTTTCTAAAATCAATAATTTAAAAGAAGGAGAATTCAAAAATAGAATAAAAGCAGAAGCGATATTGATTCGGGCAATTGCACATTTTGAAATCGCCAGACATTATGCTGAGATTCCAACTCAAAGTGCAACATCAGCTTCTTCGATAGGGATTCCTTATCTAACAACTTATAACCCGGAATTTCAAGCAAGTCGTACAAAAACAATAAAAGAAGTTTACGATAATGTTACTCAAGACGTAGAAAGTATTGTCAATAATTTACCAACTAATTACCAAGACATTAATCGTCTGAATCAATATTCAGCAAGCGGATTTTTGAGTCGTGTATATTTATATAGTGGTGATTATGATAAAGTTATTGAACATGGGCAAAAGGTAGTGAAAGCAATTCAACCGACGTCCAAAAACGAAATTGCGAGTTTCTGGTCATCAAAAACAAGTCAGGGAAGTTTATTTGAAATTCCTTATTTACAAGCCAATGATCCGTCAATAGGCTCTAATTTTGGTTATGGAACCAATGCGAATAATATGGTGATGGAATTTTCTGCTGATAAAGCTTTGTATGATTTGTATGATGCATCAACAGAACCGGAACGAAAAAATACATATTTTAAGATTTATAATTTAGCGGGAGATGCGAATAATGCAAATATTGTGGTCAATAAATATTATCCGGGTCAAATTAAAAATTATATCAATCATGCAAGGTATTTGAGAGTAGAGGAAGTTATTTTTAATTTGGCAGAAGCTTATTATCTGAAAGGTGATTTAGTACAGTCTCTTCAAATATTAAATATAGAAAGAGTACAGCGATATTCTAGTTTTAATGGAGAGGAAAAAGGAGAAGAATTATTTGATGCGATTATTACAGAAAGAAGAAAGGAGTTAGCCTTTGAGAATGGAGATCGATGGTTTACTTTGAAAAGACTTTTAGGTGTAAAAAATATTCCAACAAAATACAGTAAAGGAATTAAGCGTTCTGGAAATGGATATAGAGCGGATGGAAGCGGAACTGCACCTGTTCAACTAGAATTAAAAGAATCGGATTATAGATGGCAATTGCCAATACCGAAAGAAGCAATAAATAGAAATAGTCATCTAATTCAAAATAAAGGATATTAATTAAAAAAGAACTTCTGTTAAGAAGTTCTTTTTTTAAATTTTATAAACTTCATTGACATTAATCTGTGTTGTAAACAAACCATAATTTACAAAAACGGTATCCTTCTTGATTTTATCAATTGTCCCAACACTTGACGAACCATGAATTTTTACACGGTCACCAACTTTCAAAGCGTCAATTTTTTTCTTTGTTTCCGCTTTTTCTTTTTGTTCAATTACTTGCTTTTGTTGAGAAATTACCTCTGAATTCTCCTTTAACTCACGCTTAACCTCTTTTTCTACAATTTTTTCAATTTTCTTCAATTGCTGAACTTCCTTTGTTTTTTTTGAATTTTCCATTTCAATCAACTTTAGGAAATTTGAAATCATGAGTTTTTTATTCTTTGTTTTCAAATAAGAATCAGCCATATCCGAAATACGTTCACCAAGCTTCAAACGTTTTTGTTCGCGATCATACAATTGTTGAAAATCATACAGTTTTTGCTGAATTTTTTCATTCGTTTGCTCTAATTTTTCGTTGTGCTCAAGATTTGTTTCACGTAATTCTTCAACATGATCTTTCGTTTTCTGAATTTCAAATTTCTCTTGTTGAAGTTTCAAAATCGTTTTGTCTAAACTTACTTTTTCACGTTCAACTTTTTTCTTTGCACGATTGATCAATCGGAACGGAATTTTATTCTTTTCTGCTACTTCAAATGTAAATGAACTTCCTGCTTGTCCAATTTCCAAGCGATAAAGCGGTTCTAATGTTTTTTTATCAAACAACATACAAGCATTGATGGCTTCCGGTAAACTTTCTGCACTCAATTTGATGTTAGTGTAATGTGTGGTGAAAACACCAAAAGAATTACGTTCATAAAACTCTTCAAAGAAAACTTCTGCCAAAGCCCGCCTAATTCAGGATCGGATCCTGTTCCAAATTCATCTACTAATAATAATGTTTTATCGTCTGCATTTTTCAAAAAATACGACATTTGTTTTAGTCGATAACTATAAGTCGATAAATGATTTTCAATGGATTGATTATCCCCGATATCAGTAAAAATCTGATTAAAGAAACCAAATTGGCTTTCTTCTTTAACAGGTACTAGAATTCCGCTCTGAATCATAAGCTGAAGTAAACCAATTGTTTTTAAGGTAATTGATTTTCCTCCCGCATTTGGCCCGGAAATAATAATGATTCGGCAGTTTTCGTTCATCTCTAAACTTTGCGGAATGGTTTTCTGTTCGCGTCGTTTGTTATTCAAATATAAAACAGGGTGAAAAGCATCAACCAGTTTGATAATCCTATTTTCCGAAAGTTGAGGTAAGATACCGTTGATTAAATAAGCATAATTTGCTTTAGCTTGAGTAAAATCAATGTATTCTAAAAATGTTTGGTATTCTTCAAGATTTGGTTTGTATGTTGCGATCTGAGCAGTTAAATCTAATAAAATCTGAATAATTAAATGTTTTTCTTCTTCTTTCAATTCTTCCCATTCGCGACGAGGATTTTGAACACTTTCAGGCTCAATAAAGGTAATTGACCCGGTTTTTGAAGTCCCTAAAAATTGACCTTTTACTCGTTTTCTTAAAGCTGATTTCACCGCTAAAACACGACGGTTTCCAATCACAGATTCACGAATGTCATCCAAGTAATCTGCATGATAAGTCATCGATTTATTGAATAACTCTGTAATTCTACCATTCAAATGACGTAAACGATCGCGTACAATTTTTAGTTCCGGACTAGCATCGTCCTTTATTTCTCCAAATTTGTTAAATACCTGATCAATTAATTTGACAATGCTTTTTTCATAATGAATGGTTGATGCTTTTTCAAATAACACTGGTGTATATTCCTGAAAAGTGGTCAAATATTTCAATATTTCTTTTACTTGAAGTGTATTTGCTTTGATTTTGAAGAATTCTTCAGCAGGCAAATAATAATTTTCGATTTCTAGTCGACTCAGATTTTCGTCTAAAATATAATATTCCGAGAATGGAAAACGGTTTCCGGTTTCGAAAGTTGTTAAATACTCATTTGTTGTTTGAAGATCCTGTAACAAAATTTGGTGATCTTCATAAGGTCTTAGGCGATGAATAAATTCTTCAACCTTTTCTGTAAAAGCAAATTCTGCGATTTCTTTTTGAATCACATTAAATTCTAAATCTTTTAAAGTTTGTTCTGATATTTGCATTAATGCAAAATTACGGATAAATTTTTATAAGAATATAAATGAAGACATTCCTAAGTAAACAGATTTGATGATAAATTAATTTGCAGAATATATATGGTTCAGTGATAATGTATAAATTGGTAGAATGAAAAGATTAACAGTGTTTTGTGGTTCAAGTAATGGTTCTAACAAAGTTTTTTATAAATGAAGCATATAAGTTAGGACAAAAGTTGGTAGAAAATGAGATAGAACTTGTTTATGGAGGAGCCAACGTTGGATTAATGGGGATTGTAGCAAATTCAGTTTTAGAAAATAAGGGTGTTGCGATTGGTGTATTACCTCATTTTTTAAAGAAAGTTGAAGTGGAGTATAAAGGGTTGAGTGAACTTATATTGGTGGATTCTATGCATGAACGGAAAGCTAAAATGAATCAATTATCAGATGGAGTTATTACTTTACCTGGTGGATTTGGTACGCTTGAAGAATTTTTTGAAATGTTGACGTGGGCACAGTTAGGATTGCATAAAAAACCAATTGCCATTTACAATATAGATGGTTTTTACGATGATCTTTTACTTTTTATTAGAAGTATGGTAACCAAAGGTTTTCTAAAACAAGAAAATTATGACATGTTGATTGTGAGTGATGATTTAGATGATTTGTTTGATCAAATAAAAAATTATAAGGCTCCTACAGTTGGAAAATGGATAAATGAAAATCAGATTTAGCATAAAAAAGTACTTTGGTTAGTATAAAAAGAATAATTTTGTTTTCATAAAAGAGAAAATATGGATGTGAAATTGGATGCTTCTTGGAAAGAAGTTTTAAAAAATGAATTTGAGAAGGATTATTTTAAAAACTTAACTGAATTTGTACGTAATGAATACAAAACAAAAATAATTTATCCTCCTGCATCCAAAATATTTTCTGCTTTTGATAATACTCCTTTTGATCAAGTAAAGGTTGTTTTGATTGGTCAAGATCCTTACCATGGAGCAGGCCAAGCAAACGGTTTATCTTTTTCTGTTGCAGATGGGGTTAAATTGCCACCTAGTTTGCGTAATATTTACAAGGAGATGAATGATGATTTGGGCATAGGAATTTCAACTTCAGGAAATCTTGAGTCATGGGCAAAACAAGGCGTTCTGATGCTAAATGCGACACTTACAGTAGAAGCTTCTAATGCCGGCTCACATCAAAATAGAGGATGGGAAGAGTTTACTGATGCTGCAATTGAAGCGCTTTCGAATCAAAAAGAAAACCTTGTTTTTATTTTATGGGGGGCATATGCACAAAAAAAGGGAGCGAAAATTAATCGTTCAAAACATTTTGTGATAGAATCTGCTCACCCTTCACCATTTGCTGCTCATCGCGGTTTTTTTGAAAGTAAGCCTTTTTCTAAAACCAATGCATTTTTAAAGAGTAAAAATCTGCAGGAAATCAACTGGAAGATATAGGTTACATCGATATGATTTTTTGTAAATATGAATTAAACATTTGAGGGGTATTCACATTAATATAAGGAATTTCTTCTGTTATTTTATTTTTCAAAGGTTCATAACTCGCAACAAAGATCGTCATAGTGGGGTTTAATTTCTTTAATAGAGCAAGATGTTTTGAAACATTTTCATCGTCAAAATTTTTATTCACATAAATGATTGTATGTGTAATTGAAACATGCTCTAAGCATTCAGTTATTGATTTTAAACTTTGGTTTCCGCCTAAATAAATTCCCTTCTCGTTGTTCATTTTTTAAAAAAAGATAAGCGTAAAGAAGTTCCAGATCATGCGTTTCATTTTCAGGCAAAAATAGTAACCATTTCCTGTTATGGCCTTCATCATATGGAATGGATTTGATTAAATAAAAAAGATGTTTTCGAATCAAATTTTTAGAAAAAGAAATAATAGACTCCTGAATTTTATATTGATCTAAAACAATGGACATTTTGCTTAGAAAAGGAAAAACAAGGTCTACACAACATTTCTCAATTCCCATTTTGTTGAAGCAAATAGTTAAGATTGAATCAAAAAAGCGGGAATCATAAGAGAAACAAGCGCAAATTAGAAGTTGTGTAAGAGGATGATAATCACTGTTTTTGAGAATGTAATTTTGGATTTCAAACTCAGATAAAACTTGTAATTCGGAGGTTGATTTTTTACTCAGTATTTCAACGGTATGTTTTTTATTCGATTCAACAAGAAACGAAACAATAATGAGTCTTTTTAAATGTTTCTGACTAAATAATGATTTATTATCTATTTTTTCTTCACTGAATAGCTTAAACTTTTTGTTCCATAAAATAATCATTTGTTCGTCTAATCTAGAGAACTCTGAAAGGTTTTTCAACGTATAAGTATTCATAAAAAGGGTTCTATATAAGTGTTATTGAAGTTAGTGAAATATTGAAATAAAATCAAAAGAAATATTAATAAGTTATTAATGAATAGTTGTCATTTTATTTAATATGATAATTTAATGATTTAATTTTCGTTCAAAATTGTACTATCTTAGCAAGAGTCATAAAAAATCAAAAACACAAATAAATGTCGCAAATTACTCAAGAAGAAAAGAAAGAAAAATTTGTCCATCCTATTCAAGAAGTCTATCATCCAAAAAATAAAGTTCGTATTGTAACTGCTGCAGCTTTATTTGATGGACATGATGCATCAATTAATATCATGCGTCGGATTATTCAGGCTACAGGATGTGAAGTGATACATTTAGGACACGACAAATCTGTAGAAGATGTTGTAAATACGGCGATTCAAGAAGATGCTAATGCTATAGCCATGACTTCTTATCAAGGAGGACATAACGAATATTTTAAATACATGTACGATTTGCTTCAAGAAAAAGGAGCAGGTCATATTCGTATTGTCGGAGGTGGAGGTGGAGTAATTTTACCTTCAGAAATTAAAGAGTTGATGGAATATGGAATTACTCGTTTATATTCCCCGGATGACGGGCGTGAACTTGGTTTGCAAGGAATGATCAACGATATGGTTGAGAAATCTGATTTCCCTACCGGAACTTTAGAATTGCCGGAAGGTAAAGATGTGTATCAATCGTTAAAAGATAAGGATATTACAACAATTGCACGCTTAATCTCTTTAGCAGAAAACAGAGAAGATGATTTCTTTAAAGCGTTTGATTACAATAAAGTTGAAAATAAATCAGCACCGGTTTTGGGAATTACCGGAACAGGAGGAGCTGGTAAATCGTCTATGGTTGATGAATTGGTTCGCCGTTTCTTAATAGATTTTCCGGAAAAAAACAATCGCGTTGGTTTCGGTTGATCCATCTAAAAAGAAAACAGGAGGTGCTTTATTAGGAGACCGTATTCGAATGAATTCGATCAATAATCCCCGGGTTTATATGCGTTCGTTGGCAACTCGTCAATCGAACTTGGCCCTTTCAAAATATGTTGAAGAAGCAATTCAGGTATTAAAAGCAGCTCAGTATGATTTGATTATTCTGGAAACTTCCGGTATAGGTCAGTCGGATACAGAAATTTTAGACCATTCAGATGCTTCTTTGTATATCATGACACCGGAGTTTGGTGCTGCAACTCAATTAGAGAAAATTGATATGTTAGATTTTGCAGATATTGTTTGCCATCAATAAGTTTGACAAACGTGGAGCTTTGGATGCGTTACGTGATGTAAAAAAACAATACCAGCGGAATCATAATCTTTGGGATGTAAATCCTGATGAGATGCCTGTCTTTGGAACAATTGCTTCCCAATTTAATGATCCGGGTACAAATCAATTGTACAAATCAATTATTGATAAAGTGGTAGAAAAAACAGGTGCAGATTTGACATCTACTTTTGAAATTACAAAAGAGATGTCAGAAAAAATATTTGTTATTCCGCCGTCTCGTACGCGTTATCTTTCAGAAATTGCAGAAAATAACAGAGGATATGATGCAAAAGTCGTGACTCAAAAAGAAGTTGCGCAAAAATTATATGGTTTTTTTAAAACGATAGAAACTCTTTCCGGAAAAATGCCTGCAATTACGTCACATGGAATTGAAATTACAGGAACGGATAACACTGATTTGGTTGAAAGTTCTTTTAGCTGAATTTGATAAGCTTAAAATGAATTTAGACCCTTTTAATTGGGAAGTTATCACAACTTGGGATGAAAAGGTAAATAAATATAAAAATCCTGTTTATGCATTTAAGGTTCGTGATAAAGAAATTAAAATTCAGACACATTCTGAATCATTGTCACATTTACAAATTCCTAAAAATAGCTCTACCAAAATATGAAGCATGGGGGGATATTTTACGTTGGGTTTTGCAAGAAAATGTACCCGGGGAATTTCCTTTCACTTCGGGATTATACCCTTTTAAAACGTGAAGGTGAAGATCCGACACGTATGTTTGCAGGAGAAGGAGGTCCGGAGAGAACAAACCGCCGTTTTCATTATGTATCGAAAGGAATGCCGGCAAAGCGTCTTTCTACCGCATTCGATTCGGTTACGTTATATGGGAATGATCCGGGACATCGTCCTGATATCTATGGGAAAATTGGGAACGCAGGGGTTTCGATCTGCTGTTTAGATGACGCGAAAAAATTTATACTCAGGTTTTGATTTGTCACATGCTGCGACATCAGTTTCCATGACAATTAACGGGCCAGCTCCTATGCTATTAGGCTTTTTTATGAATGCAGCAATTGATCAAAATTGTGAGAAATATATTAAAGAAAATGGATTAGAAGCTGAAACAGAAGCAAAAATTAAAGCAAATTTATGAAGGACAAAGGTTTGGAACGTCCTCGCTATAATGGAGATCTACCTGAAGGAAATGATGGATTAGGTTTGATGCTTTTAGGTGTAACGGGAGACCTGGTTTTGCCAGCTGATATTTATGCTGAAATCAAAAAGAATACATTAGCACAGGTTCGTGGAACGGTTCAGGCAGATATTTTGAAAGAAGATCAAGCACAAAATACATGTATTTTCTCGACTGAATTTGCTTTGCGTTTGATGGGAGATGTTCAAGAATATTTTATCAATCAAAATGTTCGAAATTTCTATTCAGTCTCTATTTCAGGATACCATATTGCAGAAGCAGGAGCAAATCCAATTACACAATTGGCTTTTACATTAGCAAACGGATTTACTTATGTGGAGTATTATTTATCTCGCGGAATGGATATCAATGCATTTGGTCCAAATTTATCATTCTTCTTCTCAAATGGAATCGATCCTGAGTATGCAGTGATTGGTCGTGTTGCAAGAAGAATCTGGGCAAAAGCTTTAAAAAATAAATATGGTGCAAACGAACGTGCACAGATGTTTAAAATACCATATTCAAACTTCAGGTCGTTCGTTACATGCGCAAGAGATTGATTTCAATGATATTCGTACAACTCTGCAAGCTTTATACGCGATTTATGATAACTGTAACTCATTGCATACAAATGCATATGACGAAGCAATTACAACACCTACAGAAGAGTCGGTGCGTAGAGCAATGGCCATTCAGTGATCATCAATAAAGAATTAGGTTTAGCGAAAAATGAGAATCCGATCCAAGGTTCATTCATTATCGAAGAATTAACAGATTTGGTTGAAGAAGCTGTTTTACAGGAGTTTGATCGAATTACAGAGCGTGGAGGTGTTTTAGGTGCGATGGAAACAATGTATCAGCGATCTAAAATTCAGGAAGAATCCTTGTATTATGAAATGTTAAAACATAATGGAACGTTCCCGATTATTGGAGTTAACACGTTTTTGAGTTCTAAAGGTTCACCAACAGTTGTTCCTGCGGAAGTGATTCGCGCAACAGAGGAAGAAAAACAATTTCAGATTAAAACAAAAGAGCATCTACATCATGCAAAAGCTGAAGAAGAAAAAGTGTTACTAGAGAAAGTGCAAGAAATTGCAATTCAGAATGGTAATATTTTCGAAGCTTTGATGGATGTTACAAAAGTTTGTTCACTTGGTCAAATTACGGATGCTTTGTTTAAAGTAGGAGGTCAGTATAGACGGAACATGTAAAAATTTATTCATATAAATAGGAGCCTTGTTGAAAGACAAGGCTTTTATTTTTTAATATAAGTTGTAAATTTCACTCATGAAAGATTTCCTGTTAAAAAAAGACATTCAAATTTCGGCAAAACGATATTTTATAGATGCAATGGGGGCAATGGCTTATGGCTTATTTGCAACTTTGCTTGTGGGAACAATTTTTAAAAACGATTGGGGAAGAACTTAATATTTATTTCTTAAAAGATGTTGTTTGGCCGGTAGCAAATCAGGCAACAGGACCTGCAATAGCATTAGCAATTGCTTATAGTTTACGAGCACCTCAATTGGTTTTGTTTTCCTCTGCTGTTGTTGGTATGGCTTCTTATCAATTAGGAGGACCTTTAGGTGTCTTTCTTGCGACAATAATTGCTGTAGAAGTTGGTAAAATGGTGGCAGGTGAGACACGGGTGGATATTGTCGTTACACCAATTGTCACAGTTTTAGTTTGGTGTTGTGTTGGCGCAAATTATCGGGCCGTCTGTGCAGCAAATAATGAGATGGATCGGAGAAATTATTATTACTGTCAACAAATGAAAACCCATTTTTTATGGGAATTGTAAGTCGCTGTAATTGTAGGAATGGTGCTAACTTTACCCTATTTCATCAGCAGCTTTATGTTTAATGTTAGAATTGGATGGTCTAGCGGCAGGAGCTGCAACAATAGGTTGCTGTGCACAAATGATAGGGTTTGCAACAATTAGTTTTAGAGATAATGGGTTGAAAGGAGTTTTGGCTCAAGGATTAGGCACAAGTATGTTTACAGGTTCCAAACATTTATAAAAATTGGAAAATTTGGATTCCACCGACTTTGGCTTCTGCACTTGTTGGTCCTATAGCCATTATTTATTTTAAGATGGAGAATACAGCCTTAGAATCAGGTATGGGATCTTGTGGATTAGTAGGGCAAATAGGAACGTTCAATGCAATGAAATCAACGTATGGAATTGCTTATATTTTAACTTCTATTTTTTTGCTGCAATTTGTAGCACCTGCCGTCATCTCTTATTTTATTTATGCCATTATGAAAAAGAAAAATTGGATAAAGGAAGGTGATCTTAAATTATCTTAACGAAGATATTTTCAGTTTGAGATACAGTTTTATAAAAAATGCATTTATCTATATTTTAATCCTATTTGTAATGTAATCTATGTTTTCAAAAAATAGATTAATTCCTCTTCCTATATCAAAAATGAAGTTTCCTTCTTTTCCGTCTATTGTTGCTTTTGCGATAATATGTCTGGAAGGAAGAAGTTGCATTGCAATTTTTTGAGCAAATAATTGTGTGACTAAAATGATTGAAAATAATGAGACAATTTTTTTATAAAAGCATGATTAGAAAGTTGATTGTAAGCTACAAATTAAATTGAAAAAAACAATGTTTCAATTTGTGTCATAATCATTGATCTAAAAAATAAAGAGCGATGAAAACCGCTCTTTATTTAACACTCTAACCTAAAATAACTCTTATACATTAACTATACTATGAATATACTTGTATAAACAAAATTCGAAACTTTTAAGTACGAATCACTAATAAGAAGTGTAAAGTTAGGTGTTCTGAAAATGATAAAATTGATGTAGATCAAGAAATAACATTTTTTATTTTTTTGTAAAATGAAATATTCTCTCGTTTTGAATGAGTTTCATTGTAGCCCCGCCTTCTACAAATTCAATTTTGATTTTGGCTGGTTCAAATTCAAACGTTGTGGACGAAACTGTAGTTAATGGAAAGGCAGGTTGTCCGCTTCCTTGTGCCATAAAAGCATCGTTTTTCTAAAAAGAATTTGATCGAAATAGGAAGTTCAGTTGATGAATATTCGTTCATGTATTTTTTCAAAACTTCATCTGAAATCTTAACTGAAAACCACTTTTTTCGGATAATCAATTTTCTTTTGATGAGTAGCATTGTATAAATTATTTTTGAGCATTTCCTGCGATATTTCATTTGCATTTTGAACAAAAGCATAACAAAAAGTGGTGTTGTCAAAACAAAATGTGTAGGAACTGAAACCATCAATAATACCGTTGTGTCCTATCCCTTTTTCATTATTTAACTCATCGTAAAATAAACCAAAACCAAACTTTTCTGTAATTTCTGTCATGAGTTTTACAGAAGCGGGTGTTATAATTTTTCCGTTTAAAAGTGAGTAAAAGAACGTATTTAAATCGCTGGGATTCGAAACCATAAAACCGGCTCCAAGCGGGATAGTCATCGAAGATTCGGGTTGTAAATGGTAGGCGTTATTAAAAATAATTATTATGACTTAGCTTCGTTTTCATTGGTCAGGATTTTTCCGCCAACTTTTGTATTCTTTAAGTTGAAAGGTTGTATAATAATTGATTCAACTAAATTTTTGTAAGATTTTTTTGAAACATTTTCTAAAATAAGACTCAACAAAATATAATTTGTATTCGAATATTCTTCTTTTGTTCCGGGGTCAAAATCTGTTTTTAATGCATAAATTCGTTCCAGTAATTCTTCATTTGTTTGGTCTTGTAAATACCATTTCAGGAAAGTTTCATGATTTGTAATGTTGTTAATCCCTGATTTATGTTGTAACAATTGACGGATGGTTATTTGATCTGCATTTTTTACTTTAGGGTAAAAATTGAGCAAGTTTTGTGTCAAGAGATAATTGACCATTTTCAATCATTTTCATAATCAAAGTCGCCGTAAAAGTTTTCGAAATTGAACCAACTCTGTACTTTGTGTCTTTGTTATTGACTAAATTATTTTCATTATCTCGTTTTCCGAACGAATTGGAATATATTTCTTTTCCATTCTCGAAAATGGAAATACTTCCCGCTCCAATCTTCTGTTCATTTATAAAAGTGAATAAACTATCCAAACGGATTTGTTCAGATTTTGTGCAGATGCATTTATAGAAATCAAACATCCGAATGCAAATAAAAATTTTTTCATATTTTTTTGTGGTATTATTAGGGCTAAAATTGAAGTGAAAATAATTAGGAAGAGAACAACAGCAACAAACATAATAGTTTGTTGAAGGCTTTTCATTATTTGTAAACGGTTTTGAAACCGATGTATAAATAGTAGAACATGAGTGCCATAAAAAAATATTGCAATAAAAGCTACAATCACCACAATTGTCATTGTAGAGATATCATGTAACATCGAAAAATTGTTTGATAGTACACCTTCTGCTAGACGATCGATCTTGTGATTGATGAACGGAATAAAGTCTGTGATGAACACTGCGTAGTAAGCAATTCGTGAAATTAAAACAACGTTTATAATGTCGATGAGCCGTGTTTTTGGAATTAATCATTTTTCCAAAAATGTAGAAAATAACTACTGCGATAAATACATTTCGTGTATTTTGATACACAATATCAGGAAAAGAAAATGCTTATTTTAACTTTTTGAATACTCAAAAAATCCGGAAAATAAGAACTTGAAATATAGCCAGATATAACTAAAATAAAATGGGCAAAAAATTCCTACTATCAATAGAATTTTATCATCGAAATAGGCAAAGGAATTAAGAAGTTTTCTGAACATTTTTTAGTGTGTTTATTGTGTTAATGAATTCATCGGATGATCGCAGCTAATGAGAAATTTTTCTTCTTTTAGCTCGATTGCGATAAGTTTTAGAAGTGTCTTTTATGTTGCATTGATAATTATCTAACGAGCGACCGATTAATCCATAAATACCTCTAGCTCCAATAATCATCAAGTAATTACTTTTAGATTTTCGTGTGATGTTTTTAACCTTATTTATAGGAATAACAGTTGTCTTTATTTTTGATATGATATTAAATATTCTTAAAGTCGACTTTAACTTTATTCAATGAAAAAAGATAACAACCAGTAATTATAGGAAGAATGGTTCCCCAATAAATAAGATTTGGAATCAAACGAGGCTCGTTATAAGTCATCGTTAATCCAATTAGAATTAATAAAGCGATTAATAGAAATGTGGTTATCTTAAAAAATGGCGACATGGAAACTGAAAAATCTTTATTCATCTGATCTTGTATTTATTTTATGAATCAAATCGTCTACTTTGTTTCTCATCGTAGGATAGCTGACATCCATTTGTTTCGCCATATCTTTTAGACTGCCTGAATTCAAGAAGAATTGCATGATAAAATTTTGTTCTTCTTCAGAAAGTTTTAAGAAGAGAGGCAATTCATAATTTCCTACAACTTGTGTTTGGCAGTGTTACAAAACTAATTTCACGACTGCGAGCTCTTGCGTGCAACTTGGACATATAACGGGTAATTTTTTCTTTATATAAATAAAATTAAAATTAATTTCAATAAATTTTAAAAACATATTTAATAAATCAAATTTTGAAATGATGTTTTTTTCAGGATTAATTTTATTAATACATTTGCACCCTAACAATTTAGGAGAATGAATTTTAAAAAATTAGCTCTTGCTGCGCTTGCAATAGGAACAACTGCATATATCGTGAATCACAATAAAAAGAACATTAAATATAAGCCTGTTCAAAAGTTTGATCTAGGTGGTTTTTTAGGGCGTTTGGTACGAAATAGCTCGTTTGGATATCAAGGTGCAAAAGAACCAAACAAATGTGACACATCGTTTTATTTTGAATGAAGAAAATGGTTCATTAGAAATTATTGTACGCGGTTATGATACAAGAAAAAAGGGATGGGATAAAATAGAAGGAATAGGAACACAGGATATTGAAAAACGTTGGATTGTTTTCAACAACTTTTTTACCCATTTTTGCTAAAAAAATATATGTTATAGATTTTGATAAAGAGTATAACAATGCATTGGTTGCAAGCGAAGATTATAATAAATTATGGATTTTATCACGCAAAAAAGAAATTTCAGATAATGTAAAAGACCGATTTTTAGATTCGGCGAAGAAAGTAGGATTTGATCCAAGTAAATTAATTTGGCCCTCTCAGGTTCCGGTTTCTAAATAAACTAAAGTTTCGATTATAAAATAAAACAAAAACCCCGAGAATTTCTCGGGGGTTTTTGTTTTATTTTATGTTTTTTCTTTTCCCAGTCAATTGGAAAGTCACAACTTTGATATGCTTTCCAATTTTTATATATGCATCACCAACTTGTCGTTTTACCCAATCCATCAGCATAGTTCGTTCTTTGTCTTGAACAGCAAATTTCTGGAATTCTGTAATAATCATCTTCATAGTTGATTTATGCGCAGGATAGAATTTATTTAATTTTAAAATTCTTAACGCTTTTCTGTTATCAAAATCGTCTTCAAAAACTTGAGAAATATCGCCTTCATTCAACGTTGTTAATTGCAGTAAACATAGGTAATGGTAAAGCTATTTTCTCGAACGATCATCTACCGGGGAATTTTGAGTCATGAATATTTCCGAGTTAAATTTTGTGTATTTGTCATTCAGAAATATCTTAAATGTCAGCATTCGTTGAAATTCATTTTTTCCATCGTTAATTAACAATCGGAATAGTATCTAATTTGGTTGTTTGCCTGCTTTTGATTTCTTGCCTTCAGTAGGCTTTCAACGTAAATTAAGATATGGCGTAAGTTCGAACTCTTGTACCGCGCCCGTTTTGTCGCGTTTTTCTAATTTTAATAATTGTGATATCCAAAATCAGTTTTGCTAAAGGATCAGAAAACTTCACCTTCTTGCAAGTTGAAGGCAACAGCATCAAACATCTTTTACCATTTATTTTTTTCCCCACGTGAAACTTTTTGTTATATTCGCCTCCTATTACTGGCAGAACAGGATCTTCTGAATATAAAATGGCTTTTGTCGCAAAAGAACTCCTTCTTCAATTTCTTTCTTGATTTCTTTTAATTGATTAATAATTTTTTGTTGGTTTTCCTCAGAAATCTGTGGATACATTACAATATGGCTAATCGAAACCTCATCTTTTACGTCGGGTAATTCACCTTGGTGTTTTTCAAAAAATAAACGAACTTCTTCCGGTGTTGCATCTGCACCTTTTACAACCATATTTCTTTTCTCACGAGCGTAAATATTATCTTCTACAATATATTTTGTCTCGTTTTTCATTTCCGCCATAGTACGAAATCCAAAATAATCTAAGATTTGTTTTTCGCCACGGCTTGCGCAATCCATCCTTCAATTTGAGAATTAACTGACGTGTTACTTCGTCTTGGGTAACTTTAATTAAAGTATCTTGTTTTTGCACGGTCAACCAACATTTTGTCCAACTTAATGTCGTTTAAGAAATCGCATTTGTCATCAACTTTCATTCCGTGTTGTTTTGACATTAAGTAATCACGATCAACATCAGATTCTAAAAACAATCTGATCCCCGACAACAGCAGCGATACCGTCTACTTTAGCAAGACGTTTTGGTGTTGGTTTTGTGTTTGTGCAAAAGTATTTACCGTAAATAATGCTGCAATTAACAACATCATAACTCGATTTAAATTTCATATACTTTAATTTCATTTTAATATTCTAAGCCTGATAATTTACTTATCAATGAAGCAAATTTAACTTTTTTTGTTAAAGTCAAGCATATTTTAATTTCCTTTAACAAAAGAATTGATTTTTTTTAGTTTATTGTTAAGATTAAACCAGCCCAAATGTTCTTAATGAAACATTCCAGGCTGATTCGAAATCAAAAAGATTCAAACCATGTGTTTCTTTGTGTTCGTTTGCGAAGCGAATCAGTTTTTCGGTTGGCATATTTCCTACCATATCACTTTTTGACATGGGGCATCCTCCCAAACCTTTTATTGCTCCATCAAAACGACGGCATCCGTTGTCGTAAGCAGCTTTTACTTTTGTGTGCCAATCCGTATAAACGGTGTGAAAATGAGCACCGAATTCAATTTCTGGATAATGAGGGATTAGGTTTTGAAATAAGTCGCAATCGTTTTTTTCATCTGCAACACCTATTGTATCAGAAAGATTGATTGAAGAGATTCCAAGATCAGCCATTTTTTTTCGACCACTCTTTTACAATTTCTTCATTCCAGGTTTCTCCATAAGGATTTCCAAACGCCATTGACAAGTAAATCAACATGTGTTTTCCGTTATCTATTGCAATTTTGTTGATTTCTTTGACCATTTCAAATGCTTCTTCCGGCTTTTATTGGTATTGTATTGCTGAAAACTCTCTGAAATAGAAAAAGGAAAACCAATAATATCTACTTTTTCATGCTCAGCAGCTTTCATTGCACCACTTTTATTTGCAACAACAACAGATAATTTAGATGTTGAATTTGTTTTATCAATATGATCCAAAACTTCTTTTGTATCTGCCATTTGTGGAATTGCTTTTGGAGAAACCAAGCTTCCGCAATCTATTGCTTCAAAACCGACAGTCAATAAAACGATTTAAGTAATCGATTTTTGCGTCAGTTGGTATAAAATCTTTACGTCCCTGCATCGCGTCGCGTGGACACTCAATAATTTTAAAAGTAAGCTTACTCATTTTTTTGGTTTATTTGCGCCTTAAAGGTAGATAATTTACTAATTTTGACAAAAATTAAAACGCAATGCAAACAGAATGGAGAGAAAAGTTGGTAACACGCTTTTTGAAATATGTTAAAACTTATACGGAAAGTGAAGCTTTCTTAGAAAAAATTCCCAAGTACAGACCGTCAATGGGATTTAGCAAATTATTTAGTAGAAGAGTTAAAGCAGATCGGTTTAGAAGATGTTTCGATTGACGAGAACGGATATGTTTTCGGGTATATTCCTTCTACAGTAGATCATGAAGTTCCTACAATTGGTTTTGTATCTCACATGGATACATCACCAGATTTTTCAGGAGAAAACGTACAACCTCAAATTTGGGAAAATTATGATGGAGGAGATATAAAATTGAATGACTCAATGATTTTATCACCGAATGAATTTCCCGAATTATTACAATATAAAGGCCAAACAATCATCACAACTGATGGAACAACTTTATTAGGTGCTGATGATAAAGCAGGTGTTGCTGAGATTGTAACAGCAGCTGAATATTTAATTGCTCATCCGGAAATTAAACATGGACGTATTGCTGTAGGATTTACGCCTGATGAAGAAGTTGGTCGTGGTGCTGATTTCTTTAATGTAGAGAAATTTGGTGCAGAGTGGGGCTATACAATGGATGGTTCTGAAATTGGAGAGTTAGAATATGAGAAATTTTAATGCAGCGTCAGGAATTGTTACAATTAAAGGAAAATCTGTTCATCCGGGTTATGCGAAGGATAAGATGATTAATGCATCTAATATTGCAATGGAGTTTGCTGCACAATTACCAAATGATGAAGTTCCTGAACTAAACAGATGGACGTGAAGGATTCTTTCACTTGGCAAAAATGAGTGGTAATGTTTCTGAAGCCAATTGGTTTATATTATCCGTGATCATGATATGGAACAGTATGAAGGCGCGTAAAGCGTTATTTTTTGCAAATAGCAGAAGACAATTCAAGAGCGTTTCGATCATGAAGTGATCAAGTAGAAGTTTCTGATCAGTATTTTAATATGATTGAGAAAGTGAAAGAAAAATTCCAATCTGTAGAAATTGCTGAACAGGCATTAAAAGATTGTGGTGTAACGCCAAATTTTAAACCAATTCGCGGAGGGACAGATGGCGCACGTTTATCTTTTATGGGATTACCTTGTCCAAATATTTTTGCAGGAGGTCATAACTTCCATGGGCCATATGAATATGTTCCGGTTGAATCGATGGAAAAAGCAACAGAAATTATTGTACGCATTGCAGAATTAACTGCTGAAGGAGCAAAATAATCAATACAATATACCCTTAAAAATAAAAAAGTTTTCTATTTTGGTTTGAAATTTGCTTAAATTTTCGAAATCTATAATAGAAAACTTTTTTTATGAAAAATATCGTTTTATGTGCTGTTGCACTATTTGGCTCTTCTTTTGTCTTTGCACAGGAAGAAATTAATGTAGGAGAGTTTAGTATTTTAAAGGTGTATGATAAAATACCGGTAGAATTAATATCATCTAACAAAAATTTAATAGAAGTGGATGGTGTCAATGCTAGTGATATAAAGGTAGAGAATAGCAAAGGCGAATTAAAAATCAAAATGTCGGGAACCAAATTGATGCAAGGAGGAGAGGCAACGGTTAAAGTTTATTATAAATCGCTGTATGAAATTTCAAGCAAGTCAAGGTTCTAAAATTTATTCGGATGATGAGATTAAATCACAAAGCTCTGAATTTGATTTCGAATGAAGGTTCTTCAATCAAGTTGCCGGTTAATTTAGGAAAGTTAGAAGTGAAAATTAATTCCGGTGCGGAAGTTATATTAACAGGAAATACAGAATTTCAGACTGTTGTAGCAAACTCTGGAGGAAAATATTATTCTAAGACATTAAAAGCCGAAAAACTCAACCTTAACGACAAATGCAGGTGGTTTTATAGAAACGACCTCTACGAAATCAGTTGAGGCAAAAACAAGAGCTGGTGGAGTGATTGATATTTATGGAAATCCATCTCAGCGTAACCAGAAAAAACTTGCCGGAGGAAAAATTAATTTTAAATAATAGGTTATAACGACTAAATCATAAAAAAAGCTCAGCCAATAATTGGCTGAGCTTTTTTTATGATTTACGGTAAGCTAAAATTTTAATCTATCCGATTACCATCTTTGTCTACTATTTCTAAAATCAGATCATCTACTTCAACTTTATCTCCTCATTTGGAATGGTTTCGTATTTATCTAAGAAAATTCCGGCAACGGTAACATATCGGTTCTCAATTTCTTCATCAATATCAATTTCAAAAAACTTTTCGAATTCGTAAATAGAAAATTGCCCGTCAATTAACCATGTTCCATCTTCACGTTCTTTGATTTCATAGTCTTCGTCTTGATTTTCAGGCGTGTCACCAACCAACTCATCCAAAATATCATTTATTGTAACAATACTGCAGTAGTTCCATCTTCATCTAAGATTACAGCAAAATGAGCTTGTGAATTTTGAAGCATTTCCAACAAAGGGTAACTAAACGAATTCTCATTTACAAAAATAGGTTTATGAATAAATTTCTTCAAACTAAAATCATCTTTGCTGACTCCGAACATATCTTTCAGCTTCAGAATTCCTACAATTTCATCCAGATTATTATTTTTAGTAACAGGATATGCGGGAGTATTTTATTTTTCTTTACTTTCGCACGGGCTTTTTCATAATCATCAGAAAATATCTAATGAAGCAATTTCTGAACGGTGGGTTGCCAAAGTATTTACACGACGATCGCCGAGTTCAAAAACACGTTCTAGGATTTCGTGCTCTTTTTCCTGAATTTCACCACCCTCTGTGCTTTCTTTGATAATACTTTTTATCTCCTCTTCTGTTACAACTTCACCACCATGATCTTTTATTCCAAAAAGCTGTAGGAAAAGATTGTTTGTAAAAGTTAGAATCCATACAAAAGGAGAAGTAATAACAGAAAAGCCACTTCATAGGCTTTGATACAATTGTAGAAACTGTTTCTGGAAATTTCATTCCTAAACGTTTTGGTAATAGTTCTCCAAAAACAATAGAGAAATAAGTGATAATGATTACCATTATAATAGGAGAAACTGTTTTTGCATATGGTGCGATAAAAGAAACTTTGGTTAACAGTTCCGTTAAATTTGCAGTTAATTTATCTCCGGAGAAAACTCCTAATAAGATTCCGATTAAGGTAATTCCGATTTGAACTGTTGACAGAAATTTATTTGGATTTTCT
Source organism: Mylabris phalerata (assembly GCA_020740385.1). Lineage (NCBI taxonomy): Eukaryota > Metazoa > Arthropoda > Insecta > Coleoptera > Meloidae > Mylabris > Mylabris phalerata. The sequence goes on from JAJEOX010000005.1 coordinate 109,557, forward strand.
GCTAATTCCAAAGCTGTTTTTGCACCAGAACTTCCCTTTTTGATTTGATTTTCTAATTTGAATTTTCTTGACGAAACAAGAGCCATTTCAGACATCGAAAAAATTCCGTTCAATAAAATCAATACAATTTATTATAAACAATCTCCACTTTTATTTTATAATTTTGATAAAAATAAACCAAAATCTAATACCGATCATAATGTCACAATTTAATATTATGAAATTTTCTTATTTAATTTTTACTTGTATTTATGTTGAATGCAGGATGCGCTTTTGGAAGCAGTGATCAAACTCCTTCAGAATCAGATACGATTTCTCCAGTTTTTACAACAGCTGAACTTATTAGGAAAAGGAAATCCAATTCTTGTAGGAAAGGAGTACAAATTGTTACCGGATAGCAGCAAAACAGTTTGAATTGATGAAAGCTGATGCTTTGAAAGCAGGATTTAAAATACACGTGATTTCGAGTTATAGAAATTTATACCTATCAAAACGGAATATGGGAACGTAAATACCAAAGCAAATCAAGCTAAAAAAAAATAGGAGCGAAACAGAATATTGAAAAAATTATAGAATATTCTACAATACCGGGAACTTCTCGCCACCATTGGGGAACGGATTTGGGATATTATAGATGGAACAAGAGGTGTGCCGGCAGATCCGTTGAACGAGAAACATTTTAATGAAGGTGGGTTCAATGCATAGTAGTTTAAACTTTGGTTAGATGAGCATGCATTCAAAATATGGTTTTTATTTAGTGTATACAAATCATCCGTCACGAAAAGGATTTAAGTACGAGCCTTGGCATTTTACGTATAAAGCAATTTCAGAACCAATGTTACAGGCGTATAAAAAGCTAGATATCAAGAAAATTTTGCAGGAAAATAAGCTGATTGGGAAGCGAAAATTTTCACAGATGATTTTATTGAAAAGTATAGAAATGAAAATTATACTTGATATAAATCCTGTTATTAAAATAGTTTTTAAAGCTCCTTTTTGGAGCTTTTTTTGTGGTATCTTTAGATAAATATTTAAAAGTTTTATTTTCGATGAGATTTCTATCTTTCATAACATTATTCTTTAGCATTCATCTGATGGTTTTTGCGAAAGAGACTATTGTGAAAGATTTTGATGGAGACGGAAAGTTTGATAAAGTTTCAATTAATTTCGAAACAAAAAAGATAGACTTTTTGTTATCCGGGTCTAATTATGAGAAACAAAGTAGTTTGACTTTTGATTATTTAGATCAAGATGCTTTTATTGAGGAAACGAAACGAGGGTTTATGATTGTAAATAAAATAGGAGATGTTTTGTTTACGTCTTACTTTAAATACAATCGACAATCTAAAAAGTTGGAATTATCTGCTATAAAAACGTACAATTGTTTCTGATGATTTATCAAAAGAAAATGGGGAATCAATTTTATTCTGTATCTACAAAAGAATTTGTTGCAAAATGGAGCAGTCTTGATAAATTGTCGAATAAAAGTTATTAACTCTACCTATTTTGAAAAACAACGATTGATTTAGAACCTATAAGTTTGAAATGATTTTAATGATGCATTTCTAAATAAATTGAATCAACAGAGTTTAGTCTTTTATAAAAATGAAATGTCAAAACTTAAGTAGATAACATAGAATCAAATATTCTTTTGGCGAGAAAAAATCCATAAATAGAAGGATACATAAATATACAATGATTTATTTCTATGTATTTGATTAAAAATAATTTTGGAATATTGAAAATAATTAATATTTTTATCTCAATTGTTTAAGATTTGGTTAAATATGGGGAAAGTTTATGTTAAGCATCCAATAGTAGCCTATTATTTTTAGTTTGATGCTAGTTACTATTGGCAGGATTTATGAAGATTTTGGAAGTTGAATCTGCTGATTTATTGCTAAATGTTACATTTTCAATTTCAATTCTTTCTTTGATTTATGTATTAATTCGTTTAAAAAGAACCAGAAAAAAAATACACTGATTTGGCAAATTAATACATAAATTAAAAATAAAAAAGCAACGATTATTTCGTTGCTTTTTTATTTAAATATTGTTCAAATTTTAATCCTTTTATGGTGTAAGGATCAAATCCTTTGTATAAATCCTGTAACAATTGCATAACTTGAAAATAAGTAAATTAATGCATAATATGAAGCCTTGTTCTTGATATACAGGTGATTTCTATTAAAAATAAAAAACGATCATATTTCGAAATTTGAACAGTATTGCCATCTCGATTAACCAAGCCTATATAACTTCCGTCATAATCCGGTAGGTTATGAAAAAATCTCAATAGCTTGTGATAAACTACCTTCTAAAGGTAGCTCAGTTTCAACTTGTAAGTCGTCAGCGTAATTTTCAAAGAATATTTTTCACATTTGCAAAAGTAAGAAATTTTAATCTATTTTGAGGAATTCCTTTTTTTTTCGGACTAGAATGATTAAATTAGCATTTCAAATTATGGAAAAAATGAGGTTACGACATTATAGTTATTGGAAGTGGTCCTGGTGGATACGTAGCGGCAATTAGAGCAGCACAATTAGGTAAAAAAGTAGCAATCGTAGAAAAAGCAGAGTTAGGTGGTATTTGTCTTAACTGGGGGATGTATTCCTACAAAAGCTTTATTAAAATCTGCACAAGTTTTCAAATACTTAAATCATGCTGAAGATTTTGGAATTAATTTACCTTCAGATATTTCGTTCGAATTTGGAAATGTAGTTTCTCGTAGTAGAGGAGTGGCAGATCGTATGAGTAAAGGAGTTCAATTCTTAATGAAGAAGAACAAAATTTGAAGTAATTCAAGGTGAAGCGAAAGTTTTACCAGGTAAAAAAGTTAAAGTTACAGCTGCTGATGGTTCTGTGAATGAATTATCTTCAGAAAACATAATCATTGCAACCGGTGCACGTTCGCGCGAATTACCGGCTTTACCACAGGATGGTAAAAAAGTAATTGGTTATCGTGGTGCTTTGGCAATGGAAAAGCAACCAAAGTCTATGATTGTTGTGGGGTCTGGTGCAATTGGAGTTGAGTTTGCTCACTTCTATAATTCATTAGGAACAGAAGTGACGATTGTAGAATATTTACCGCGTATTGTACCAGTAGAAGATGAAGATATTTCAAAACAATTGCAATTGTCTTTAAAAAAATCTGGAATCAATATTTTAACAAATGCAGAAGTAACAGGTGTTGACACTTCAGGAGATTTAGTAAAAGCTTACAATCAAAACGGCTAAAGGAGAAGAAATTCTTGAGGCTGAAGTAGTTTTATCTGCAGCAGGTGTTGTTCCAAATACAGAAATATTGGATTAGAGGAAGTAGGAATCGCAACAGAAAGAGGAAAAATTGTCATCAATGATTTTTGTGAAACGTCTGTAAAAGGATATTATGCTATTGGAGATGTTGTAAAAGGAGCTGATTTAGCACACTTAGCATCTGCTCAAGGTATTTTATGTGTAGAACATATTGCCGGAGAAAAAGTGGAACCGATTGATTATGGAAATATCCCTGGGTGTACATATTGTTCACCAGAAATTGCATCTGTAGGTTCTTACTGAGGCAAAAGCAAAAGAAGCAGGTTACGAAGTAAAAGTTGGTAAATTTCCATTTTCTGCAAATGGAAAAGCGGTTGCAAATGGAGCTGCAGAACGGATTTGTCAAAGTAGTTTTTGACGCAAAATACGGTGTGTGGCTAGGGTGTCATATGATTGGAGATGGAGTTACAGAAATGATTGCAGAAGCAGTGGTCGCTCGTTAAATTAGAAAACAACAGCTCATTGAAATTATGAAATCTGTACATGCACATCCAACAATGGGCGGAGGCTATTATGGAGGCAGTAGAAGATGCATATGGACATGCAATTTCATATTTAAGAAGATAAAAAGATTAATAATAATTTGAAAGCAGTCTTGTAAAGGGCTGCTTTTTTAGTTTACTAAATGGTTAATTTTTGGCGTAATGTGTATTGATTTAGTTTTTTAAACTATATTTACCAAAATAATTTATAAAAATAATTTATATGAAAAAATTCTATTCTTTAGTAGCAGTAGCTACTTTATCTGCTTTTAGTGTGGCGCAAGCACCAAGAAGTTATTTTAAACAAAACGTTTGATGCTTATACAGGAGCTGGAGGAAATGATGGACAATGGGGAGGAGCGTTATCTCAACCTGCTATAAGTGATGGAGTTGATGAAGCAACAGGCTTCGAATATATTAAAGCTTATCAGGCTTCAGGCGCTGTTAAAATAGGAACTGGATCTGCACAAGGTGTCAGCTATTACTCCTAAATTAGCGGGATTAAATGGGAATGCGACTTTAACTTTTAGAGCTGGTTGCTTGGAGTACTAATAATGAGAAAACAACTTTATTATTAGAAATTTCAGGAGGAGGTACACTTAAGTGTATCTGAAGTTGAGTTAACAAAAGGAGCTTTCAAAGAATTTTCTGTAAAATATTATTGGAGGAACTTCTGAAACAAGAATTACTTTTAAAGGATTTCAACCGGCAAATTCTCGTTTCTTCCTAGATGACGTAAAAGTTACAACTGAAAATTTAGGAACAATTGATTATACTGATGCTGCAAAAGCAATTTCTAATACATTATGGACAAATACAGCTTCTTTTTAATGTGAAAGATAAAACAGCAGTAGAAGTTTATAACCATGAATGGTCAATTGGTAAAATCTTTTGAAGTAAAAGGGACTCAATCAGTTGATGTTTCTTCTTTAGTTAAAGGAGCTTACGTGGTTAAAACAACTGTAAACGGAAAAACTTCTACTCAAAAAAGTAGTTAAAAAATAAGTAAGAGTATTTTCTTATTCTAATAGAAAAGCGATTCAATTTTATTGAATCGCTTTTTTTTTTATTCCTCTATTTTCTGAATCTTAAAACCTGCATCTGTAACAGCCTCCACGACTTCTTCCTCATCTTCTGTTGTTGTTACTGTCAAAATTTTTCTTTCATCTGACGTATCTACTTTCCAAATTATTTTCGCCGACAGCATCATCCAAAAAAGGTTTTACAGATTTAATGCAGCTGTCACAATTTATATTGGTTTTGAATTTTAATTCGCCTCATAACTTTACAATTTAGAGTCAAATTTATAAGATTTCATAAGATTAAAAAAACGTTTAAGTAATATTTGATTTCGAAATTTAAATAAAAATCAATGAAGCGTAATCTTGATGTTGTTGTCATTTCGGATGTGCATTTAGGAACTTTTGGTTGTAAAGCACAAGAATTGTTAGCATATCTGCAGTCAATCAATCCAAAAAAAAGTTATTCTGAATGGTGATATTGTAGATATTTGGAATTTTAAGAAAAGCTATTTTCCAGAAGCTCATCTTCAAATTATCAGCTATTTATTGAATCTTTCTGAGCAAGGAATTCCTGTTATTTATATTACTGGTAATCATGACGAATTGTTGCGAAAATTTACGACAATGCGCTTTGGAAATATACTCTTGACTGATAAAGTATATGTTAAAACAAGATAAGAAAGTAGCATGGATTTTTCACGGAGATGTTTTTGATGCTTCTATTCAGCATTCAAAATGGATTGCAAAATTAGGAGGTTGGGGATATGATATAATTAATTCAGTTAAACTATTTTATCAATAAGTGTTGTAGAGTTTTTTTGGAAGAGAGCGTTATTCGCTATCTCAGAAGATTAAAAATTCAGTCAAAAAAGCAGTCAAACATATTAATGATTTTGAACAAACCGCTGCAGAATTGGGCTATTGAAAATGAATACGACTATGTAATCTGTGGGCATATTCATCAACTCAATTACGAAAAGTAAAAACGGATAAAGGAACTTGTATCTATATGAATTCTGGTGATTGGATTGAAAATTTATCGGCTTTAGAATGTGTAGATGGAAATTGGTCGGTGTTCTATTTTGATGAACATAAACAGGTTTTGATGCAAAATCTGGAAGAGATTGAGTTTAATTATTCGTTGGACGAGTTAATCGTTTCAATACTAAACAAAAGTAAATGAAAATTTTATACGCCCTGCAGGGAACGGGAAATGGACATTTGGCACGTGCACAAAAGATGCTCCCGGTTATCGAAAATTATGGCGATTTAGATGTTTTTATAAGTGGATCTAATTCGCAGTTACAGCTTGAAAATTATCAGTTCAAATACCACAAAGGATTGTCCTTTATTTTATAATCAAATGGGAAAGGTATCGTATAAAAGAATTTTTAAGGAGAATAGTTTTAAGTCTTTTTGGAATGAAGTAAATCAATTTCCAATCGAAAAATATGATTTAATTATTAATGACTTTGAACCTATCACAGCGCATTCAGCTCGAAAAAAGAAGAAAAAAATTATAGGACTCAGCCACCAAGCTTCTTTACTATTCGAAGAAACACCAAAAATAAAGAATAAAACAGGTGAGACTATTTTGAAATATTATGCCCCGACTTCCAATCGTTATGGATTTCATTTTGAAGAATACCACGATTCCATTTTTTTACCTATTATCAGAGATAAAATCAGAATGCTAAATCCAAAGCAAGGAGATTATAATTTGGTGTATTTACCTAGTTTTCATCCAAATGAAAATCATAGAAGTTTTATCTCTAATCAAGGATTCCAGATGGAAGGTTTTTTCTCCTTTTGTCAAAGAAATGATGAGGACAATTTAATGTAGAATTTTATCGGTTGATGACCGTCTTTTTATCAAAACTTTAGAAAATTGTAAAGGGGTCTTGTGTGGAGCCGGATTTGAATTACCTGCAGAAAGTATCTACCTCAGAAAAAAACTTTTTGTAATTCCAATTAAAGGACAATACGAACAGTTGTGCAACTGTGAAGCTTTAAAACAACTTGGTATCGATTTTTCGTATGATCTAAATGTTAATCAGCTTCAGAAATGGGTTGATTCGAATAAGGTTATAGAAAAAAGATTTTCCTGACCAAACTGAAAAAATTATTCCAAAAAGTTATTTTAGAAGCAATGATTTAATTATTTTTCCAGAAAGCAGGAGTAAATAAAATTAAGATTGTATAAAGTTCTAAACGTCCTAAAATCATTAAAAAACAACATAATAATTTTGCACTATCCGTTAAAGAATTCATTGAGGTACCCGGACCAAATTCGCCGATTCCCGGACCTACGTTTCCTAAAGTGGAGCAGTTAATGTTAAAGAAGCCAAAATGTCTTGGAAACTCATTGTTATACCATAATTCAAAAGCGCAAACAAAATAGAACTTACAATCCAGGTAAACATAAACATTACAAAGAAAGCCATCACGTGAAAAACAATAGATTGGTTGAGTGAACGATTGTTGTAAACGTACCGGAATAATTGCGTTTGGATGTAAAATTCGTTTGAATTCAATCCAACTATTTTTTAATAAAATGACATGTCGGAATCACTGTAATTCCACCAGAAGTAGAACCTGCTGATCCACCAATAAAGAATAATGCGAAGAAAATCAGTGTGGTTACAGTTAGCCAACTTGTATAATCTTCCATTGCTAAAGCTGTTGTAGAAGCAATAGAAACAACATGAAAGAGAGAACTTCTAAAGGAATGTTCTAAGTTATACCATGAATATGTTTCGACGGAATAATTGGGGTAAATATTAAAAAATAAAACAAGAAATACAATGAAGGTCACCACACCAAGTAAACCAACCCACCATCTAAATTCTTCATTCTTCCATACTTTTTTGAACTGCCCCTTAATCAATAAGTAAATCAATGCAAAATTGGTTCCTCCTAAAAACATCATAACTGATTAGTACATATTGTATAAAAATATTATTGTTCCAATGCATTAAACTTTCATTTTTTGTAGAAAAACCTGCAGTTGCAATTATACTCATACGAATGATTTGCTGCATCAAATAAATTCATTCCTCCCAAATGAAGTAACAACGCAAAAAAAGCAGTTAGTCCCAAGTAAATTAACCATAGGTTTTTAGCTGTCTCAGTAATTCGAGGATGAATTTTATCGGTATGTATTCCAGGAGCTTCTGCCATAAAAAGTTGCCTGCCTCCAATTCCCAGAAAAGGTAAAATGGCAATTGTCAATACAATAATTCCCATTCCGCCAATCCAATTCGTTGTACTTCTCCAAAATAAAATACTTTTCGGAAGACTTTCTACATCATCGTAAATAGAAGTTCCTGTTGCTGTATAACCTGAAACAGTTTCGTAAAACAATATTTACAAGACTAAAATTTTCGTTGATAATATGGTCGTTTGGTAATAAAAGTAAAGAAGTGACATAAGGTAAACAGCCTGATAGAATCAAGAAAAGCCAACCAACACAAACCACATATATATCCTTCGCGTTTGTTGATATGTTTTCTTCTATCGCGTGTAAAATACATCATTGCTATTCCTGCTAACCCTACTAAACTTCCAGAAAGAAGAAAGGTGTAGAGTAAATGATCATTAAAATAATTACTCACACATGTTTGCGATGAACATGAAGAGTTGCATTCAGTAACAATAGAACACCTGAAAGGTTCAGGATTACTTTGATGTTAAGTGATTTCATTATTTAAAATATTTCGTCACTTTTGGAATTAAATTTGCCTGACAAAAGACAATTACATGGTCTTTGGGTTCGATAATAAAATCTTCGGTAGGAATAAATCCGTCATTTCTGCGAACGATTCCTGTAATAATAGCACCTTCTTTAAATGGAACAGTCGGAAACATGCTTATTTGCAATTTCAGAATTTTCATGAATACGGAATTCCAAAACTTCTGCATCCAAATCTGAAATTCCAGTGACATCCATCACTGAACCTTGGCGAATATAACGGAAAATACTATCAAGCAGTTAATAGTTTTTTATTGATAAAGGCATTAATTCCAACCTCTTGACTGAGATGGATGTAATCGATATTTTCGACCAAAGCAATCGTTTTTTTCACGCCTTTGGATTTTGCTAAAAGGCAAGACATAATATTTGTTTCTGAACTTCCGGTTACAGCAATAAAGGCATCCGAATCAGAAATACCTTCTTCTAAAAGTAGTTCACCATCTCGACCATCTCCGTTAATAATCTGAATATTATTTAAATCATCAGCCAAATCGAATGCCTTGTTTCGGTTGATTTCTAATAGTTTAACATTGTGTTTGTTGTCTTTTAAAAGTTTGGAAACTTTAACTCCTATGCTTCCTCCTCCGAGAACAATTACATTTTTGAAATACTCTTGTTTTTTTCCAAGAATTTTGTAGATTTCTAAAATTCCGGCTTTTTTTGACAATAAAATAAACGTGATCATCAATTTTTGAATTCAGTTTCGGCTTCCGGAATAATTGTTTGATATTCTCCACGATCGCTGCTTCGGATAATTGCAAATGGCATCAAAAGGTTATCTTCTCCACCTTTTGTTGTTAAATACATGTCTTTGTATTTCTTATCCAATATTTTACAATCGGCATCCAAAACAGTTCCAACCATGAACAATTGGCCGTTAGCAAACGGATGCATAGCATTAAATGCAGATTGCTGGACTAAAGAATAGATTTCATCTGCTGCTAGTTTTTCCGGGCTTATAAGGGCATCAATTCCCATACCTTGAAACCCAAAACTGATTTTCTTTGTGTAAAAATTCAGGATTAGAGATGCGCGCTAACGTACGTTTTGCTCCTAAATCTT
>JAJEOX010000006.1:0-66141 GCA_020740385.1 Mylabris phalerata
TTGATTGTTGCCTTAACTTTGTATTCAAATCCACGTACTCCTTCAATCACCTAGATTGTTTAAAACTGCAGTATTCTATGAACCTTAATTAACTTCATATCGTACGCAATGTACAATTTTAGATAAATAATGAACAATATAATTCTTTTTGAGAAAAAGTGTTAAAAGCAGTTTTCTCTGTTTTGACTTCGAAATAGGTGGTACCAAATGCTCAGGGGCCAAGGGAAGGTCGCAATGAGCCTCATGTAAGTCAATTGGATAGTCCAAATCACACTTTACTATATATCCAATGTCAGAACAGTCAGGTGTGTTTCTAGCCAGGTGAATCCCTCATATAGAAGATACTCTGACATGGCTGCACCATACAAGTTGTTCACGTCAAAGAACATCAAATAGGATGTTGGTTCTTATGGGTTATACTGGTCTTCCATATATTTGTTATTGGCTTTAGCATAGCGATTGGAGCGTTGTGATACTCCTCCTCTGATGCCTTTTTCAATAAATAGTACTTTATCAAAGTCTGTGAGAAGCTCCAACCTAATCTGAGTTGTTTTCAACATAGCATCGAAAGTTAATCCAGGACCTGTATAGTAATGTAATGGATCCAATTTGTAAGTGGTTATACAAGTTTCTCGGAAAGTTTCGAATACATCAGTGAGCAATAAGACATCCGTTTTTAGGTATAAGTCAGAATATTCTCCCATTGTCTCTATTTTGAAAGTCTTCCATACGTCCTTTGCATGTTGATAATCTTTTTCGGTTATGACCTCGTTAGAAAGAGCATTCCAAAACTTTTCTCTGGTTGGAAAACAAGTTTCATTGAGTTTCGACCAAGAGTCAATATAGTCATAAGGGAAGACACCTTTTCTATTCAACAGATTAAACTCAATTTCGTTTTCACAATGGGACCGTGTAATGGATTTTTGTCTGTTTTCTAGGTTAGATGCCAATTTGTCCAAACTGTAGGGCATGAACCGAAAAGAATCTATGAATCTGAAGCTTACTCTTGTACCAAACACTTGCTTTGTGACTGATATGTACTTCTCCTTGTTAATTGCTAGGAGGTTTATGCGATCTTTGATACAAGTTGATAGTGCTCTGATAATGAAGTGTGAGTCGTATCCACTCAGGTTATGAAGCACAACAGGAATTGTGAATATGTTTTTGTAATTAAGGTTACAATTTTGGTGTGCAGCTCCTCTATATTTACCAGTTTGATGGTCGTGATCTTTTACTTTTGTATGATGGTCTAAGAATGGCCTTTTACATATATAACAATCACTAGCTTGCTCATGTCGTGCTTTCACTTCATCACTCAGTGTCTCAATGGGAACTATATGACTGTAGACAGCATACATGTATCGGCAATATATTTAAGCTCGTTAACAAACCATTCAAAGCAATTTGTCCCTCGAAATAAACAAAATTTTGAGAGAGTCTCATAGTAGGCGCTCTTTAGGTAGTATGCTACACTAAAAGGTATATGCTTTTGATAGATCTGTGTTTTAGTGCTTTTATTACCCTTGGCACACTTTTCCCATATGCTTTCTAAGTCAGCATATATTGCAAATGGGACCCTTTGCTGGTATCTGAAGTTTTTAAAGTACAAGTACAGCTCTGTCTCTTTGGGCAACCTCACCGAGTAACCATTTTGAAGTTGACAATGATTTCTATGCCTTTCAGGCAGCTCACCTGTTGTGAAGTAATTAAGGCAAACTTCACATATATGTACATTATGACCATGTGCTGAGAGCTATCTTGACACCAAAGCTAAGAAATTCTTAATCCAAACAAAGTGATACATCTGTTCATTGTTTGCATTGAGCGTAGGGTTATGATTTGTGCTGTTTGTCTCGATTGGTAGCATGAGTTAGTTTATTGGCTTTTTCTTAAGATTACCCTTGTAATGACTCAAGCAACATGGTAAAATCTTTCTCTTCTCGATACAGGATAAATTAATAGCCAAGTCGTTTAACTTTTCAAAAGTTTTTATATCCTTTAAAGTAATGGGAAATGTAATACCATCAAATTTCAGAACATCTTTAAAATGAGGATATGACGACCTTCTATCGATGTGTTTTTCAGCAGGACAGAGAGTTGAAACTACTGCCCACAGGAAACAGTATTCATCATCATTTTTTATATTCACAACGGCGCGCTTGTTCCGGATAAATTTGGGAATGTGTCTAAATGTTGAAGCCCCAAATTTTAGTGGATCATACGTGTTTATGTTCACTTTAAGGCCAAGTATTTCATTTAACGCCCATCCGGAGTCTTTTTCAGCAAACTCTTCCATCTTCTTCATTAGTTTGCTGACAATATTTTCATCGTGCCATTATTTAAGGTTCGTTGTTTGATCAATCGGTACATTTTTAGTTGCGGAGGTTTTCAGGTCAACTTCACCATTTTGAGGTTTAATGAAGTTAGCTGACAGTGGCACATTTACTTTAAGCAGAGACTTTTGTAGTTCCGCTTTGATTTTACAAGCGAATGAGTTATAGGTCTTTTTTAAGAACAGCAGGGGGTCTTTAAAGCTCACGTTCGTTATGAATCCCGTACGAATTCATCCATTGAAACATGATGAAACATCCTCCTATAGAATTTTAGATCGTCGGTTGTTCATTGTTTTAGATGACACACCCTGACCTGACTTGATTGTCAACTGCTTTTTCACGTTTTTCAATTTCAAACGGTAACACTTTAAGTATGATAATCTAGATTCCAATGAAAGCTGATTCTCGGAGAGGCTATCTTCATGAATTCTGTTGATAATGGCTCGACGTACGATTCGGATTGTATTGTTTATATGAAGTAAAAGCGCGCTTGTTCTAACTTCCAGCATATATTCTCGTATTAATTTAAGTGCATCTTTGCACAACGATGTAACTGTCTCCATGATACCGAACCTTAACTTATAAAGACTTTCACGTTAAATGACAGCTTCAACGGATACGTGAGACATATAAGCAAGTCAAGCGCAAAAAGTTGGTGTGTTTGCATATGTCAACTTTCAATTGTGAGTTGTGGAGGTTGTTGATTTTTAAGCTATAGAAAGTCTTCTAACGACATCAGTTAAGGTGTATGGTCAGTGAAGCAGGCAATTTTCAACGTGAAAATTTCGTGCATTTTCCAATGGATTTTGATGATCTACACGGCATTTGAAAGGGCATTTCTTCGTTGTTGTCGTGAATTATCAGGTTTTTGGAAATTCGAACGTGGTCCGGAGTTATAAAGAAAAACCGGAAGCATGTTTTTTTATATTTTTGTTCATAACTCTGTTAATATTGCTTATTTTTGAATGAATTTCACACAGCATGAATAAAATTAAAAGCGCTTTCCAACTATGATATTTTCCGATCGCATTGTTAGTTTTTCGGGAAATTTATGAAAAACGAATTGTTGTTGTTGTTATGAGTGGCTTACTTCATCTAGTATCGGATAGAGGGCCTCATCATAATTACAGATTGCTTTATCATATATCTGGGGCGACCACCTTACGTATTTGCAATGTTGTCAAACCTCTTTTTTATGATTTAAAACCACACCTTCGGTTTTTTATAAATAGATGGCCACCTATTTGTGTTTATAAAATTTCGAGTATTTATAAGCTTTTTTCTTTTGATTGAAAATAAAAATATTAGAACGTCTCTACTTGTTTTAGAATGTCTTTTTTTTTTAGAAAGAGAAAAATAAAATCCCTCAAACAAGTAAGAGGAATATATGATCGTAACTGCGTTGAAAACCTGGAATAAATACTGATAATTGCCAAAAATTAAAAACCCAAACATTCAATAATGAAAAAGAAACGGCATTATCGCACCATTTACTGGGTAAAGAAATAGATAGATGGATAGGGTTAAAAAAAAAGAATAAATTGATTTTTTTAAAGATTTTATTAGGAGGCACTTTATTAATATTTATTATAAGGGATTATAATTATCGTGTAAGGATTAGAGGGGGAGCGAAGAAAATTTTATTAAAAAGTAAAATATATATTCTTAAAACAAAATAAAATAATAAATAATAAAAAATTCTAAAAAAAACAATTCTAACAAAAAAAAACAATTATTTACAATAATAAAAAAATAGCAAAAAAAAATTAATTCAAAAAAAAATAAATAAAAAAATTCTCCCAGTCTTGTTGCTGAAAATAGTAAAAAAACAATCATTAATTCTACGTATAAAAAATGTAATAATAGTTTTCAAGTATACTGTTTTCACATATAAATGATTGTTGCCACCGCGCCCCCTTTTTCGTCCGCGTGTGCCGCGTCCTCCTGAAAATCGAAAAGAAATATGAGAATCTTCACAAACAATGAAAATTTTTACCACTTACTTTTTCTTTTTTGCGCCGTGGTCCCGGTGGTGGTGGCGGCGGCGGCGGCATCTGTCGTGGCGGTGGCTGCCGTGGGGCGGCAGTCGTGTCAGCGGTTGCTGTCGTGGGGGTGGCAATCGTGGTAGCGGCTGCTGTCGTGGGGGTGGCAGTCGTGGCAGCGGCTACTGTGGCGGCGCCTGTCGCGGCGGCGTATGAATTTTTTCTAATCATTTTTTTTTTAATCTAATAATCTTAAAATTGAAAAAGATAATTGATAATTTTTATCTAACGAATGTTTCACAAATTGCAAGATTTGATCTAATAATAATCAAAATAATAATTGTCTTTACTAAATTTTACTACACAAACCGATATTATTGTACTATATAAACCATTTATTCTATTATCAATCTAGTGTTGCATTGTGTGAAACACAAAATTTACATAAAATAATAAATTGATAATACATAATATATTAACTTACGTTTGTCTGTTAGGTTTGATGGTCGAATAAGAAAGAACCAAAGCTGTTAAAATAATCGAGGGGTGGAGATGGAACTTGGTAATTTACAGGTGGGGGGGGGATATTTGCAATATTTGACAAAAAACATAAACCACACTATAAGAGACAGATATATTTGTATACGTATGACTCTACCTGGATTGGACAAAGATAAAAATAAGGTTGAATAAAGAACGAAAACCAATAAACATAAACATATTTGTATCATTATTAACGATTTGATTATTTTATAACACATATATAGGAAGCGTCGTTTGTATTTTGAAAATTAATTACTGCTTTTATTTTATTTTTAAGAAATATGGTAATACAATTAAAAAAAATTTAAAAAAGTTTAGTAGTGTAAAAGTATTGTTCCGTGTGCAATGCGAACCCCGGACACTGCGGTTGTAAACAAGAATACAACCATCTCAGCTGTTCGATGTATTGTACAGTCAACCCTCCTATAACGCGGTGAGTGCGTACCGCATTCTATGGAAACCGCGCTATAAGAAACTTGGATTTAACCGTACAAACCAGGCTAATTCGTAGCGCGTTCTATGGAAACCGTCTACCGCGTTGTATGGAAACCGCGCTATAAGAAACGCAGAATTAGTACAAATCACATTATTCGTACCGCGTTATATGGAGACCAATAAGGACAAGATAAATTATAAATTATTTTTATTGAATTGAAGAGTTTATATGAAGAAATGATACCAAAACTAAACTAAAAAACTGTTTTCCAACAAAAACAACAAAGACCTTTGTAAAATTTAATCTTTCAACACTCATCCTCGCTGTCAGATAATATGAGTCGCCTAACTAGTCTTCTTTTAATAGGCAAAATGTCTTCCTCACTTGGCTCATCTTCACATTGGTTTTCGATTGTAGCTTTTTTTTCTAACTCCACTAAAACCTCTCTATAGGGAGCTAAGCAATTTCTTAACTCTCTTTTAAACTTGGCGCTACACACCGTTGAATGATCAGTTTGAATAAAATGGAGTTCTAATTCTTTAGCCAAATTTAGCCCTTTTTTCACATCTTGTAAATCGACATTTGGCACCCATTCGTTTTCCTTATTTTCATTTACCAATGGATTTGAGGTGGGTGCATCAATTAAATCCATCAGTTCATCCTCATCTAAAGTTTCTTCCCCGAGTACGAATTCTCTTACATCCTGATGGTTTGTTGTAAATTCTTCATCGCCTAAACGAGAAGCAATGTTTACTATTTCTGTAACTGGGAGTGAAATTGTAGAATCATCTTGTATTGTTTGAACCATTTCAGGTAAAAGGGGTTTCCAACACGCATTAAGCGTTAATGGTTTAATTTCCGCGCAAGCCGATGACACGGTTCTAATACAATCTAAAATAGAAAATTCCATCCAAACTTGAGTAAGGGTTTTATTTTCACTACTTTCTAATCTGTCGAAAATGGTTTGGAAAACTTGGCGTCTGTAATACATTTTTAAAGTTTGAATGACTCCTTGGTCCAAAGGTTGTATTAATGACGTGCAGTTAGGAGGAAGGAAGACAATTTTTACATTTGGATGATCCAGTAGTATGTTGTGGCAACCAGCGTTATCAAGAACCAATAAAACTTTGAAATACAAATTTTTTTCCATGGGTTTCCACTGCCGGGATAAAACAATTATAAAACCAATCCTTAAATAAATCTTGGGTCATCCAAGCATTCTTATTAGATCGCCAGAATACAAGCAATTCGGTCTTATTAATGTTTTTCATAACACGGGGAGTTGAAGAACGATTTATTATCATAGGTTTTATCATCAGGCTCCCTGATAGATTGCTGCACATATGAAGGGTGACACGTTCTTTTGAAGGTTTAAACCCCTGAGCACGCCTTTGATTTTTCAAAATGAAGGTCCTAGATGGTAGTTTTTTCCAATATAATGCCGTCTCATCGGCGTTAAAAATCTGATGAGATGAATAGTCTCCTTCATTGATAATTCTAGCTAATTCCAGCTTATAATTCTCGGCAGCCTCAGCATCTACTGAGGCCTGTTCTTCTTGAAACTTAATATTGTGTAATGAGTACCTTTTTTTTAGTTTTTCAAACCACCCTTTACTCGCGACAAACGAATGATTTTCTAGCTCTGCAGAAGAATGCCCAATATTCCTTAAATGTTCATAGATTTTAAGTGCTTTCTGCTTGATAAGATTTCCACTGATAGGAATCTTTTTGGCTATACAGTCTTCCAACCAGATCATTAACGCCCGTTCCATTTTAACTATATTAGAATTTCGTGTGCGAGTGACACGTTTCGCACCTAACGGACAGCCATCTGCCACAGTTTTCCTAATTTTGTCTGCATTTTTCTTTAAGGTTTGAATTGTAGATTCATTCAACTTGGTTGATTTTGCAACCGACGATAGATTTTCCCCACCTTCTAAACGATTTAGGATTTCGATTTTATCTTCAAGAGATATAAACTTTCTTTTTAACCCTTTCCTTGTTTCTTTCATGTTTGACATGATGCAAATCTAGGGTTAATAATTACTTTATTATTATTATACTAGCAAAGCCATACCGTTTTAAAAACGAGAAAGAACTAAGCGAGTTATGAGGCTTGAAGGCATCATTCGTTTAAAAAATTTTTTTAGCTCAATTTTATACATCGCTAATTTTTTTTAGCAGATGAAAAATATTTTCTTATAACAAGGATAAAAAAATATGATAAAAACACGAAATTAAAGCATAAAAAACAAATTTAAACATTTTTCGCCTCTTAAAAGTGCATATTGATGTTTTAAGTAGTCTCGTTTAATTTTGAATTTCTTGTTTTGGAAAAAATAGGGGTTGCTTTTTATTAAAAAAATTAAAAATTGTTAAAAATAAGCGAAAATTGAGACTTTTGAAAAAAAATTCAACACAAAATCAGTTTCAAAAGTTGCTAAATACAGCCGAATTATTGTATTTTATGGTAGTGTATGATATGATCCAGAACAAAATAAAAACAATTATCGAATTTTAAAATAATCTTAATGGTGTTTTAAACACTTTTACTTTACTTTTATAATAAAAACGAAGGGGTAATTTTTTTGACCATCTGAGTTAGCTTTTTATATATAGAGATTAGAACAAATGAAGAATATTACTTACAGTATTGTGTAATGTTGTCCAATTATAAACCACAAATTAAGCAGCAAAAAGCTGAACGAACGGACGGTGCAGAAAAATTTTTAGAAAGACTTGGTCACCAACAAAACGTGTACACTGTGAAAGAGCTCTGAGAAGACTAAAACCGATGTCGTAGACGGCTATCAGATAAGCCGGAGATAATCTTTATATAAACATATCTAGTTACTATGTCGCGATCCGACTGCCTGGACCTACATGAAACTGGCGCCATCTGTTCCCTTATCATTCAAATAGGCCCTAACGAACTAACCGCGCTGTAAGAGTATCATGTTATAGGAAGGCTGTCGCATTTTCAGCTTCGCGTTATATGGAAACTGCGTTCTGAGAGTACCGCGTCATAGGAGGGCTGTCGCATTTTCAGCTCAACGTTATATGGAAACCGCGTTCTGAGAGTACCGCGTTATAGGAGGGTTGACTGTACTTATACTTGCCTTACTAATTACATCGGACCCAATAACTTTATACGTATTAAAAAAAAACATTTAAATAAATATGTTGATTATTCCGTTTTAGTTTTTTAAAATGTTGTTACGCCAAATATATCTCAGAAACCCCCTTTCTCATGAATTTCCGCGGCCGTGATCTCTCCTTTTTACTAATTGATTATTATATAGAAAATAGTAATTAATCCTACGCAAAAATGCTAATTACTGATCGTTTAGTTTCAACTGTTTTTTCGATCATCCTGAAAATTAATTGGAATGAAATATGGAAAAATAATATTTGTACAATAAATAAAAAAGCATAGACTTCGTTGGTTAGTTACTTGCTCTCAATGTGATCTTTGTTCTTGTTGGCGTTGCAAAATTTACCTACATTTGTTGCAGAAAGAACACCCTTCCTGTACTACTCTATTATAGACGATTCTTGGAAAATGAAATTAAAAAATAAGAATCTTCAAGGTAGTAAAATAGGCAGCAAGATATTGAACTGGAGAAACGAAAGAAAAATCAAATAAATTTGATAACGATTATTGTAGAATAATTTGAATTACTTATTCTTAGATATACATATGTTTTAAAAAATAATCAACTTCAGTTGACCAATGATAAAATAATTTTCCATAATAATAATAATAATAATAATAATAATAAAGATAATGATAATTATTCTTTTATATTTGAAAACCAAGAATCCATTTTTCTCAAAATATGGGATTTAATTAATAGAATAATACAAAACTCAAAATCAACTCCCATATACTAATAAATACAAAATTGTGATTACATATGCTTCGGGAATATTCCCATCATCAGATCAAAAAGTTAATATTAATTAATTTGTGAAATAAAATAAAAATTGTAAAATATTTAAAAAATAAAAGATAAATTGAGAGAAATTCTATGTCAAATTTTAAATTTTTGAAAACAAAAATTTTTTTTCAAAAATTTAATTCAATTTGAAAATACTTGGGCAGCTCACCTGATGGCAACGCTCAAGTATTTTCGTTCTTTGAAAATACTTGGGCAGCTCACCTGATGGCAACGCTCAAGTATTTTCGTTCTTTGAAAATACTTGGGCAGCTCACATGATGGCAACGCTCAAGTATTTTCGTTCTTTGAAAATACTTGGGCAGCTCAACTGATGGCAACGCTCAAGCATTTTCGTTCTTTGAAAATACTTGTGCAGCTCATCTTGTATTTTTCCTGAAAGTTTTTTGAATATTTTTGTGTAATATTCGTTTTCGCTCATAATGGACAAGAAAACGAATTTTAAATAAAATTATTTGTTGCTTTGGCAACATCACAACATTATTTGTTTCTGTGATATAATTATACAGATTCATAGGTCCTTCACCTGTAAATCTCTTATAGACTGCCCTTGGCGGGTATGTCTACGTTCTATAAATTCTGGCAACAAAGCTTTGAAGAAAAATTTCTCCAAAATATTCTCCATCTTGTTCTTCCAAAAACTATCGTCCCGGACAATAACTTGGTATCGCATATCTTTGGTAGTCCAAACAACGAAATAGCACAGATTTCGTTGTGTTATATGCAGTTGTCCTTGTTTCTGATTCATATAAGGATGGGTTTTCTTCAACTCCAAACTGTTATTTTCGTCCAAAGTGCAATACATTATTTTTTTGCTATGTATTGCCTCTTCGATTGTCAAGTTTCTTGACGAATATGGGCATTTAATTTCAATTATGCTGTCGTCACCAATGAGTCCATCAGGTGTCGCAGCTAGAAATGGTTTGTTTTTATCAACAAACAATCCACATTTCCGTACTCTCATATTCGTTTGTTCTTCGAACTTTTCTCGTGCAGTCTCTTCCATCATATTTCCGTATTCGGTTGACTTGGCTGTCCAGTTTGAATACAAAATACTCTTTACACAATTTTTGGTATTGGTTTCTTTCCTCATCCTGCAAATTCTACCAAAAGAACTTGCCGTGAGTCTACCAAATCGTTCATTACTCCAGGTCTGTTTATTATCCCTTGTTGCTTCTTCGATTTCTTGAACAGAACCTTTGTTTATTTTTTCCATATGTAGATTTTTTTCCTTTTCAAAGTCATTCGGATCTATGTCTGGTGCATCATCAAACTGTGACAGTCCATAGTCTGCATCAGCATTAGCAGTTTGTTTAAATTTTCTCTTTGGTTTCAACATTTTTCTTTTATTTTGTTGTTGTGTCGAAAACTTTGTTGTATTTTGACCAGTACAATTATTTTTGCTGCCGATTTCTGATAAAAACATTCCTCTTGAGTTGAAATTAATCACCGCGCTGTAGCATCTACCTTCATATGAACCTCTCTTAAAAAAATTAATCCGTTTTCCACCAACCAATTTAATTACTACATTGTTGAATGACTCAACAACGTTGTCGGTCACGTCATGTATCAAACTCGCTGACTGATCTGCAACGATTTGTAGATACCATTTTAATTTTGGGTAGAATGTACAGCTTTTTATTGAATTAAATGCCAACGATGGTTCCATTGTACCAACATTTTTGCAAAAATATCTAGCACATGAAGTGTGGTCGCCAAATATATGTGCGATACTGTTCGTGATATCGCACTTTAGAGCAGCAACTTTCTCGTTATGAGGTCTGTCCTCATTTTTTCGGTATTTTATTGCTGCTCTTATTGAAACAGCTATTTTTTTAATATTATTATGCAATAATCGTCTCATTTCCATTTGCCCACCAGATGTTTTTGATAAGGCTTGCAATTTATTGCATACATTTCTCAGAATGTGGTTCCTACATTCGATTTTTTCAATACAGAAGGAAGGACCGTATGGCTTGTTGTCCCGTAATTTTTTTTTAAACTGCTGTCACCATCGTCAATCACTTTTTTATAACGTAAATCGTGCATAGCTACTGAATTTTGAAAACCTTCGAAAATAATAGCGCTTTCCATAGACGTGAATGTGGAATTCCAGTTCTTGAAACAGGTGTGCGGTTTTTCCATATTTTCCCTTTTATTTTTGTCGCACATCGAACAGTATTTATTTTTTACACCGAGGTATAAAACTTTGTTGGTTCTTGCTCCAATTATTGTCGCGAAGCCAGATAATGCATTATAGTTTTTCCCATAAGATCTTTTACACCAGGCTCCGTCGACATAAACGGTGCTCGCTGGCTTGCCATCAATGACATCACCGGCTTCGATTGCCAAACGGTGCTCCTCTTTTCCCGCTTCTTCCATTGATTTCAGCGCCAGTTCTTTAGCACTTTCATGAATGCTGGTTTCGTATTTTTGGTACGTATTTTTGGCCATGTGAGGAACGTCTAATCCAGCACAAATTTGTGACAGTTGGGTGTATCCAATGCCACACTCAGTTGCTGCACCTGCCGCCGCGTCATTTATGTTTCCCCCAGCATTACCGTCAGTGTCGAAATTTCCCACAGAACCGCATTTTGTACAGCGATACATAATGATGCTGTGTAGTCCACGTGGGGTCTCGCTGACAATTTCTACATCTTCTGATGTGCATTTTCTCTTTTTTTTTATGATTCAATCCATATAATAATGTTGTGATATTTATTATTATTTATTATTATTATTATTACTATTATTATTATTATTATTATTATTATTATTATTATTATTATTATTATTATCATTATTAGTACTAACAGCACCATTATTTGTATTTTTGTTAATTCGCGATACCCAGTTTTTCTGCCTAGGCTCTTGCGGCTTCTTTTTCGGGTACTGCGAAATTTACTCCCCATACTGTTAGATGTGTATATATATATATATATATAATATATATATATATATATATATATATATATATATATATATATTTATATGATCCTTTAATAAATGTCCACATTGTTTAGAGTTTCCATGAATATATTCTTCTTCTCTTCTTTTTCATTGGAGTCTACATCTGCGATTATATCCAAGGGCGACCGTCCGTAGTCCGAATCGGCACTGACGGTTCGTTGGACTTTTTTTTTTCGGTTTCTTAGCCATTCTACGTTGTCTAGATTGTGCCAAATCTTCATCGTTTTGATAAAATGCTGGTAACTTCAACCAAATATTGCTTAAATGTAAAGGATCCATTTTCAATAAATTTATTTTAACTAAATTTCTAATGCATGATACAGCATTTTCTGTATCTAGAGCATTCTGTAGAATCACTGCACTCTGTGACATAGTAATCAAAATCACTATCACTACTATCGCTGCACCACGAGTTTTTTATTTTATTTACTAAACTTTTCAAAGAGTTCAATCTGTTGCGTGTATAAAAACAATTACATGTGTCTGGCCCGCTAGTCACTCCACTATTCGACCAAACACAATCTATAAAATGTTTACCATATTCATTTAAAACCTCTTGCATATCTGCATAAGATAAAAGTTTTTCTAGTAACCTTCTGATAAAGAATTTATCTCTACTTTGAACTTTATCATCCGAAAGTAACAGTTTAGCTTCATTAATATAATATTTCAATCCATACATACTGCACTCACAATTTAATTTCAAAAAATGTTTCTCTTCTTTCTTCCAAACGTTGCACAAAAAACTGAGTACTTTTGAAAAAATTAGGTTTTATATACCATTATTCCCACTACCATAAATTTATCCCCTCTTTTCAATTTTGATTAAATAAAAGTACAAGTGAGAATAAATGAAATCGTCAATAAAATTGAATAGAAAAACTATTTTTAGACGAACTTTTTACAATTACATTTATATAGAAATAAATGAATATATCATTTTTATGTAATGTTTTTCATATCAATCCTGCTATTATATACACTATCAAATCTTAACCATTTAACAAATAATTTACGACCTTTACGACGTAGCACCTTTTCAATTAAACAGATACTTGGATAGTGGGTCTTTTGTTATTCTTCTTCATAGAAACATCCACTGATTGGTTGACCACGTAAATCTTCCAATAAAAATGTCACAGGATTGTTTTTATTTACTTTTATAATTTTAAATAATTCTGTTGTCCAATTGGGTGTATAACCTTTGTCGAATAAATGTTTCATCTTACTGAAACGAACAAGATCGTCTTTTTTGAATTTTCCAGCAGTGAATTTTTTCAAATTATTATAGGATGCACGTAGAATTTCTTGCTCGTTATCTTTATTTACTTCATTAGGTTTCATCTTTATTGTTCTGTGTAGTGTATTATTGTAACCTTTAGTGACGTCATCAAGAATTTTTATCCAATTATATGACGCATTCATAGTAAATAATTTATATAATTTACTTTTTAAAATTCTAATTACACGTTCAGCAATAGAAGCTTTTTTTACACTATATGTATGATAATGATTAATTCCATACTTCTTCATTAAAGCACTAAATTGTTTATTAAAAAACTCCTTTACTTGATCTGACTGAAGCTTCTTTGGATGACGACCTTGTTGTAATATTGTTTTCATTGCTGACGTTACATCGTTGCCTGATTTAGATTTTAATGGTTGAGTCCAGAGATATTTTGAAAAACAATCAATTACCACCAATATATATTTGTATCCATTGTTTTTTTTTTTGAATGTTTACTAAGGTCGGCTAAATCCATTTGCCAAAGTTCATCTAGACCTTTTATAATTGTACGACGTCGAAGGAAATTTTTTCGAGCTGGTTTATATATTTCATTAACAACATGTTCTTTCAATGACATTATTTCTTTTCGAAATTTTATTCACTTGACTTGCTGTGTATAATAAATTTGAAAAATGATATCGATGAAGAGGTATTGCCACGATAACCTTCTGATGAGAACTGCTTAACTTTCACAATTGTTTTCATTAATAAATCTTCTAAATCTATCTATTAAATTGTTTTTAATTTTTCTGTAGTTGTATTATCTTATTGATATCAATAAATTTCTGGTTATATGTCTAAATTAACCTTTCAATGTTTTCCAATTGATTCCTTGTACTCTTTATTGTATTATTCAGCTCATTCAATTTCTTATTAAATGCGGTGAATTTATCGTTAATTGATTTATCTCGTTTTGTAAAACTATGATTAAGCTTCTTTATGTGATCTTTAATTGTTGGTATATCAGATTGATAAAGTCCTTCAATTTTTCGACTATTTTTGCAAAAATGTTGGTACAATGGAACCATCGTTGGCATTTAATTCAATAAAAAGCTGTACATTCTACCCAAAATTAAAATGGTATCTACAAATCGTTGCAGATCAGTCAGCGAGTTTGATACATGACGTGACCGACAACGTTGTTGAGTCATTCAACAATGTAGTAATTAAATTGGTTGGTGGAAAACGGATTAATTTTTTTAAGAGAGGTTCATATGAAGGTAGATGCTACAGCGCGGTGATTAATTTCAACTCCAGAGGAATGTTTTTATCAGAAATCGGCAGCAAAAATAATTGTATATATATATATATATATATATATATATATATATATATATATATTTATATTTATATGATCCTTTAATAAATGTCCACATTGTTTAGAGTTTCCATGAATATATTCTTCTTCTCTTCTTTTTCATTGGAGTCTACATCTGCGATTAAATCCAAGGGCGACCGTCCGTAGTCCGAATCGGCACTGACGGTTCGTTGGACTTTTTTTTTCGGTTTCTTAGCCATTCTACGTTGTCTAGATTGTGCCAAATACTTTAGAGTATTTTGGCCAATACAAGCCGTTTCATATCCAATTTCGGCTAAAAACCTCCCTTCTTTATTAAAATTGATGACAGCGCTGAAACATCGGCCTTCGTAGGAACCTTTCGTGGAAAAATTAATTCTTTTCCCTCCTACCATTTTATTAACAACGTTGTTAAACGTTTCTACAATGTAATCATCGACATCAAAATGAGACTCCATATGTCTGCGACAGATTTCACGATAGAAAGGAACTTGGGATAAAATGTACAACGTTGCAATGAAGCGTACATTGACGACAAATCCACTTTACCCACATTTTTGCAGAAGTACTGATCAAATGACGTGTGGTCACCGAAGATGTGTGCAATACAATTCATAATATCCTGACGCAATGCAGTAACTTTGGTGTTATGAGGTCTGTCCTCATTCTTTCGGTATTTTATTGCTGCTTAAAGTTGAGGAAAAAGAAGAAGAAAGTGTACCGCGATTTACGTATGTGCCGAGAAGACACTCCATTGCAAGTAAATTCGCCGCCGACGACGGCGAAGATGAAGACGATGACGATGTGGAAGAATTATTTATGGATCAATCAAAAGTATCTGACAATGCTTATGCTGATTACATCAATCAATATTCGGCAATTGCACAACCCTATATTGAAACATTGATTCAGAAACATCAAACAATCACTTCAAAAATTAATTATGATGAGGCGACGGAGAAACTTACTCTGGGCAATACAGTTTTATATATTGAGCCTAATGGTGATATAAAAGTATTGAATGAAGTTTTCAAGGGAACAGAAGGACTGTATAATTTGTTGTTTTTGAAAAATGTCTTCCATTGTAAGTTTTCAATTAAGGATCAAGACGCTTATAAGAGAATTATCAGTCTTGCAAATGCCTATCGACAGAACTATGATCCACAGAATAAAATACAAGGAGATACATCAGATAAATATCAAAAGGTTATTAAACCATTATTAAGATCACAGAGTTCCCCTTCTCCTTCGGGGCGGGGTGTTCAATATTTACGATACAATAGAAAACCTGTTGAATATATTTATTGGGATGATCTGAATGAGTTATTTGCTCGTTTGGCTTTGTTGTGTGCATCAACTGGTGCGGGAAATAATTCCTATCAAAACGAGATTATTGCTATTGAAAAAGAACTACGTGAAGCAGGAGTGATTTATTAGTATAATGACCTCATCATCGTCATCGTCATCGCTATCGTTGTATGTAAATGTACAAGCTTTCCGAATACCAAACTACAATAAATTCCTACCAAAAGAGCTAGCATCCTATGATGGATAAAAGATAAGTCATTTCATCTTCAAGTCTCCCTATTGTTTTAAAGCATTTCCACTGGAATATAAGAAACAAGTATACAGGTTGACGAAAAATTATCATGGATTGAAATGGGAGGACGGTTTTATAGATCCTAAGGAATATAATGGAATTATTAATAGAGTAACCTCTGGATACAGTGATATTTATGTTAAAGGCTTTGAAGAGAAGAAGTTCATTGAGAGCTTTATCTATAATACATCCATAGTTCATGAATTACCAGAACAGCGACGTTTATATAAATTTAAATCCACGTGTGTATTTCATTCAATATTGAATTGTATGTGTGCCTTACCCAATGTTATAGTATTATATGAAAATTTTCAAGATAGTGATCAATTAAAGAATGATGTTTAAATATGCTGTTTTTCCTTAAACCTTATTTAGTATCATTATGAGCATCGACAAATT
Organism: Mylabris phalerata; assembly: GCA_020740385.1. NCBI lineage: Eukaryota > Metazoa > Arthropoda > Insecta > Coleoptera > Meloidae > Mylabris > Mylabris phalerata. Next base: position 16,808 of record JAJEOX010000006.1, read on the forward strand.
TGGACGTGCTAGGAAGAGAAAATTCAGTGAAAATGATAATAAAGTGAGTGGAAGTAGTGTTTGGCACAATCTATATAGTTATACAACTGATGGCAATCTTGACTTAAAGAATCATCGAATCTGTAATCTACATGACGGTGAAAATTTAAGGCCAGCGCACATTAAGCCGGGCTGCATCGCAATAATCCGCCGGTTATCGTTTCAATGTATTTTATATGAACCATCGCACATATGTGCAGGATCGCAGCGGGCCGGATCATAGTGTGCGATAGACAAACGGATTGCAAGGATTGTAAAGTTATAATTCTAAATTGTTTTCATTGTTTTCTTTTGTGTATTAATTAATAATTTCATTTAATTTTCTTCTTTAACATATATTATGACACCATACTGCGCGTTTCCTTTTTTTATTTTCCGTCTTCACTGTTTCTTCTTCTAAGAGAATATTTAACAAAAAAAGCTTTTCGTCAGAACTATCCATCTTCGACAATTTACCGAATGATTTAAATTTTAAAAATAATTTATAGGTTAAGCAGTCTATAATGGCTACCGTTCAACCGTCAATGAGAGAAAAATTCAATGCGGCCAGTCCCGACAAGAATGTAACGTGCGCTGTAGCATTTTTGCGATGCGGCCCGTTGCGGCCAGGTCCGGCGATAGTTTGCCCTGGCCTTTAAAGGACTCAACCACTAAAGGCTACGTTGATGAACTTAGAAAAGTGTTAGAAAATCAAATTAAAAAAAATGATAGTATAATTGAGGAAAGATTAAAAATTTAGAACGATTAATAGAGAAGAACGAAACTCAAACACATAAACACATTCAAACAGATTCAAATGGAAAACTTCAACATAAAGTTTATGAAAATAGTCGAAAAATTGAAGGACTTTATCAATCAGATATACCAACAATTAAAGATCACATAAAGAAGCTTAATCATAGTTTTACAAAACGAGATAAATCAATTAACGATAAATTCACCGCATTTAATAAGAAATTGAATGAGCTGAATAATACAATAAAGAGTACAAGGAATCAATTGGAAAACATTGAAAGGTTAATTTAGACATATAACCAGAAATTTATTGATATCAATAAGATAATACAACTACAGAAAAATTAAAAACAATTTAATAGATAGATTTAGAAGATTTATTAATGAAAACAGTTGTGAAAGTTGAACAGTTCTCATCAGAAGGTTATCGTTTCAATACCTCTCCATCGATATCATTTTTTAAATTCATTATACGCAGCTAGTGAAGTGAATTAAATATCGAAAAGAAATAATGTCATTGAAAGAACATGTTGTTAATGAAATATATAAACCTGCTCGAAAAAATTTCCTTCGACGTCGTACAATTATAAAAGGTCTAGATGAACTTTGGCAAATGGATTTAACCGACCTTAGTAAACATTCAAAAAAAAACAATGGATACAAGTATATATTGGTGGTAATTGATAGTTTTTCAAAATGTCTCTGGACTCAACCATTAAAATCTAAATCTGGCAACGAAGTAACGTCAGCAATGAAAACAATATTACAACAAGGTCGTCATCCAAAGAAGCTTCAGTCAGATCAAGTAAAGGAGTTTTTTAATAAACAATTTAGTGCTTTAATGAAGAAGTATGGAATTAATCATTATCATACATATAGTGTAAAAAAAGCTTCTATTGCTGAACGTGTAATTAGAATTTTAAAAAGTAAATTATATAAATTATTTACTATGAATGCGTCATATAATTGGATAAAAATTCTTGATGACGTCACTAAAGGTTACAATAATACACTACACAGAACAATAAAGATGAAACCTAATGAAGTAAATAAAGATAACGAGCAAGAAATTCTACGTGCATCCTATAATAATTTGAAAAAATTCACTGCTGGAAAATTCAAAAAAGACGATCTTGTTCGTTTCAGTAAGATGAAACATTTATTCGACAAAGGTTATACACCCAATTGGACAACAGAATTATTTAAAATTATAAAAGTAAATAAAAACAATCCTGTGACATTTTTATTGGAAGATTTACGTGGTCAACCAATCAGTGGATGTTTCTATGAAGAAGAATTACAAAAGACCCACTATCCAAGTATCTGTTTAATTGAAAAGGTGCTACGTCGTAAAGGTCGTAAATTATTTGTTAAATGGTTAAGATTTGATAGTGTATATAATAGCAGGATTGATATGAAAAACATTACATAAAAATGATATATTCATTTATTTCTATATAAATGTAATTGTAAAAAGTTCGTCTAAAAATAGTTTTTCTATTCAATTTTATTGACAATTTCATTTATTCTCACTTGTACTTTTATTTAATCAAAATTGAAAAGAGGGGATAAATTTATGGTAGTGGGAATAATGGTATATAAAACCTAATTTTTTCAAAAGTACTCAGTTTTTTGTGCAACGTTTGGAAGAAAGAAGAGAAACATTTTTTGAAATTAAATTGTGAGTGCAGTATGTATGGATTGAAATATTATATTAATGAAGCTAAACTGTTACTTTCGGATGATAAAGTTCAAAGTAGAGATAAATTCTTTATCAGAAGGTTACTAGAAAAACTTTTATCTTATGCAGATATGCAAGAGGTTTTAAATGAATATGGTAAACATTTTATAGATTGTGTTTGGTCGAATAGTGGAGTGACTAGCGGGCCAGACACATGTAATTGTTTTTATACACGCAACAGATTGAACTCTTTGAAAAGTTTAGTAAATAAAATAAAAAACTCGTGGTGCAGCGATAGTAGTGATAGTGATTTTGATTACTATGTCACAGAGTGCAGTGATTCTACAGAATGCTCTAGATACAGAAAATGCTGTATCATGCATTAGAAATTTAGTTAAAATAAATTTATTGAAAATGGATCCTTTACATTTAAGCAATATTTGGTTGAAGTTACCAGCATTTTATCAAAACGATGAAGATTTAAGAAACTTAATCATTTGTGGACAACATGAAGTTAATCGTGAAGACAATCACCATAATCACCCATTTAAAGTGTATTGTACCGCTTGCCTTTTAAACAATGATTTGTATAACTTTTCATCTGTTTTCAATGAATTATAAATAAAATAAAGAAAAATTATTTTAAAGTATGTGTTTTAATGTCCTTTTATATTTACTGTTTTATTTATAAAAACTGGATTTGAAACTGCAATAACAATATAGACAGGAAATGAAATTAAAAGAAGACAATTCTGATTAATAATCATATTTTTATTCTATAATTAAACCTAGTCAATTGTGAACTTTTATTATATAATAATTTTACACATTTTATGCCATTTATTTTGGTATGTTAATTTTTTCTATCTCATAGCTAGATTTTCGTCTTCCTTTTCTTCTTCTTCTTCATCTTAAAGAAAGCTAGTATTTCTTCTTTAATATATGTTTAATTATATTTTGTAATAACTAACCTTATTCTAAATTAAAAATTTTCTTGATTTATTGATCTTCATCAATTCTTGCTCTTTTTGATGTTGTTGGTGCTTCAATGGCTTTTATGTCTTCATCTTCTTCAATATTAAATTTATATTTAGTAATTGCTTTTTCTAGCATGTCCAATTCTTCTTCGGATTCTAATTTCATTCTTATATATCTTACTGGTAAATTACCAAATTTTTTCTGAAGTGTTGTAATTTTCGGAGAGTACGATAAGTAAATTGAGACTCTATCGTCTTTTAAGATATAATCCTTTACACCGTATCTGATATATAAAATTTTCATTTAGGAAAAATAAAAATATAGAAAATATTTCTACTTATTGTAAGATTTGTTTTATAATGACATGTAACAAGTTGATTGGTAAATTAACTTTATTTTCTGTGAAAACCACAATTGTTGATGGTGTTGTTGACATTTTCTTTTTTGTGAATCGGTAAGACTTTAGGAAACAAATAAGTTTACTCTTCAGCAACGCTCTTTACAAGAAGAGATCTATTAAATGACTAAAAATTTAAATATCCACGGCTATATATACAGAAGTTTACACAAAGAAAACTACGTCTTCCAATAGCATTTCCACTGAATTGCAAAATATCAATAAACAAGGTCAATTATGAAAAGATCATCAGTTGTCACTTATTATAAGATAATTATCAAGACATTTATTTTCCTAAGAATTTTCAATTTAGAGAAAAAATTGTAACAGCGAATCCTTTGTGTAGGAAATTGAGTATTGTTTTCCAATAAAAATTCTTGACTGCAAAATATTAATAAACAAGGTCAAATATTAAGAAGATTCTTTGTACAAAGAATGACGTATTGTTTTCCGAAGAAAATTCTTTATTGCAAAAATATTAATAAACAAAATCAGTCAATAAGTGTGCATATATTGTTTTTCTAGAAATTTTTATTATGTTAATTCATAACGAATTTTGCGTGGTATAAAAGCAGATTGTTATGCAGAGCTCAAGAATTTTGTTGAAAGTGTTTCAAAGTGTCACACGCGTACAACAAAACTACTTGTTAAAAATGTCTAAAGCACAAGTATTATGTAATATTTGTTTCAAACCGTTCTCAAAAAAATACAACTTAGATCGCCACATAAAACGTGTTCATTCTTTACCAGGTAAATGTTTTTTAAACCATCTCATTACTTTTCTTCATTTACCGCTTCCAATTTTAGGATGCGAGAAACCTGAACCTACTAAAGAAAGGTGTAGTTTATGTGGAACAGATATTCCTGTTGATAAATGGTTATGTCATTTACGCACCTTAAGTCATCGATTAAAATCAGCAGAACCATACACATCAAATTTGAAGGTGGTTAAAAGTACTTTCCAAGGACGAATTAAAACATTGCTTTATGAAAATAGTGACTTATCTAATTTGGATGTTGATGTATTTCTAAAATCTTCTAAAGATGTTGTAGTTCCTAAACTTGTACAAGAGTTAGTTGAACATACATTAATTAAATTCAATTTGGATCGTTTGCTGAGTATGTGAAAATGATTGACGAAAACGAAGAATGTTCGATAAAAAGTTTCAACTCAAAAATGACGTTGGTGCAGAATGACGATGATATTACATTAAACTATGACTTGATGATTGAAAAAATGAAAACGAAAACAACTGAATTCCAAGAAAGGGATAGCGGTTGGGCGTTGACCGGAATAACCCATTTAGAAATTAATATAAATCAATACCAACCATTGAGAGGAAGTAGTCAGTACATAGGATTACCTAAGAAAATCCAAGAAAAGCACGCTTGTATCAATGTCAAAAATAACGATGAATATTGTTTCAAATGGGCTATAATTTCGGCTTTGTGTCCAGTCAATATCAATGCAAATAGACCAAACTCATATTGTGTTGAAGACATCACTGCCAATTCAATAGTTTTACATAATAATATTGTATTAGAATTTGGTGATTTAGACTTTCCTTTGAAAGTAAAAGACATTAAAATATTTGAAGAATTGAACTCGGAAATTAGTGTAAATACTTTTGGTTTAGAAGATGATCAAATTGTTGGACCATTGTATTGTACTAAAAAAGAAAAAGTAAAGCATATCAATTTACTGTTGATAGAAAAAGATGAACGAAGCCACTACGTGTAGATTAAAAATGTCTCAAGATTACTGCGAAGCAGCATTACAAAACATACAAATAAAATTTTCATTTGCAATTTTTGCTTATTACATTTCGATTCTGAAAAAAACTTATTAATACATAAAGAGGAGTGTAATCGTATAGTTACAATCATGCCAACACATGAGAATTCTGTAGTAGAATTTAAAAATTATGAACGACAAATTGAACTTCCATTTGTAATCTATGCAGATTTTGAGTGTCTATTACAAGACATTGATATTTGTACACCGAATAAAACTACATCGTCAACAACTAATGTACAAGAACACACACCGTGTGCTTTCGCTTATTACATTAAATGTTCGTTCGATCAGAATTTCGATAAATTACAAGTTTACAATGGTAAGATTGTGCTGATCAATTTGTAAAATCATTAACGTGCGATAAACAAGGAATTTATAATGAAATTCTAATGAAACCGAAACCAATGGAGAATTTAAATGATGAACAACTTGAATCATATCTTGAAACGAACATCTGCCATATTTGTAATCAAACAATAGTCAATGATGATAAAGTGATGGATCACTGTCACTTTACTGGTAAATATAGAGGACCAGCACATCGACAATGCAATTTGCAATATCGCATACTTAAATTCTTTCCAATTTTTTTTCATAACTTCTCTGGTTATGATTGTCATTTGTTTGTAAAATCGTTGGAAAAAATTGAAGGTGATATTAATTTAATACCGCTAAATAAGGAACTCTATGTTTCCTTATCAAAACGAATTTTTGTTAGTGAAACAGAGACAGTTGATCTGCGGTTTCTAGATTCGTTCAGATTTATGTCATCTAGTCTAGATAGTTTAGCGCAGAATTTATCACCTAATGATTTCCAAACTGTTAAGAACGTTTTCAACGATGAAGAACAATTTAAATTACAGATAAGAATATGTGTGGTACCATATGAGTACTTTAATTGTTGGAAACGTTTAGAAGAGACATCATTGCCGGCTCAAGAAAAATTTAACAGTCGATTTTCGATGAAATTATGCTCTGATGAAGATTACAAGCATGCACAGAATGTATGGCAACAATTCAATTGTCAAAATTTATGGGACTACGTGAAATTGTACTTGATAACGGATGTATTGCTGTTGACTGATATTTTTCAAAATTTCCGCAAAGTCTGTCAAAAAATATACAATTTGGATTCTTGTCATTATTACACAGCACCCGGATTATTGCTTCTGTTGTTGTTGGTATTGTTGTTGTTGTTGTACCCACTGTTGTACTCTTTGTCGTTGCTGTTGTCGTTGTTTTTCTTGCTGGTTTCGTTCCCGTAAGCATTCCATTATTCTTTGTTGCTGTTGTCGATCTAGTTGTTGTTTACAATAATTTGAAATTAATGTAAATATGTATAAGTTATAAATTAATACTTTCTGGAAATGCTTAAATTGATGTTCAATCAAATAATTAAATTGGGCCTCGGTGATCTCTTCACCTTCGAAAACTGTTTTATCATATTTAATTAAAAATTAATTATAAATTTAATGTATGTTATAAATGAATATGTACTTACTCATAATTTCTCTTGAATTCATTTTTATTCACCAATTAAATTAGGTACATGACGATACACTGATTTATACTTTAAGACTGGTTGATCTTACACATATATTATTGTGATTGCAATTCAGCATTCTTATCAAGAAGATTTCTTATAGAATGGATCCATTGTTACAATGGAACAATTTTATTTGAAAATTGTTAGAAAAATATATGCATCTATGATTTTCTTATTATTTGAAAATGATCTATTCTTAATGGTTGACCTTGTTATATGTTTATATTAAAAAATATATTGTATTATTTACTTTATCCCTTTGTTATCATACTTTATCGAATATAAACGTTAGTGATTCATGATAATTGTAAAGATGTAAGTAAACAAAAAATTATTCAAATTATAAATTAATAGAGAGATCTGTACTTTGTGTTTGTATAAAAGTCTTCGAAAAGAGGTATTACAGCAGAAACACACCAAATTTCCACCAATAATTATTGATTTACTTTAAATTTGATTGATATTGTATATTATTGTGATTGCAATTCAGCATTCTTATCAAGAAGATTTCTTAAACAAAGGAAATTTTTTAATTTTAATAAATGAACAATGCAGGTATTCATTATCTATAAATTATATATACATATAGTATGAAAGTCATCGAAAAGAGGTATTACAGTAGAAACACACCAAATTTCCATCAATAATTATTGATTTGCTTTAAATTAGGTTGACCTTGTATATCATTGTGATTGCAATTCAGCATTCTTATCAAGAAGATTTCTTAAACAAAGGAAATTTTTTAATATTAATAAATGAACAATGCAGGTATTCATTATCGATAAATTATATATACATATCACTTCAATTATATTATTTAATGTCAATGTTGTTGTTTATCCAATTATGCCAATTAAAATAGACTTTGTGTGCCTTTCTTGTAAGGGTGAAAGTGATGAAAGGGGTGAGCAGTGCCATTGGTGTTTTTATCAAAAACTTGTGAATAAGGAAGAGTACCAAACATTTAAAGTGGCAAGGTGCAGCACCAGAGGACGACGACGACGACGACAACACCGATTAATGATTGGTGAATTTTTCAATTATTATGTCTTATTATTATTATTAAAACTTTTTTTAAATTCGCTTGATTATCACATGCTACCGATCTTCTTACAAGTCAGGCCAGGCTAGGCTAATTTGACAACGTAAATTTTGTTTGTTGTCAACAATAAAAATGACTTTTTTCAAATTTACCGCCGTTTCGGCTGTTTACAGGGCTACAAATTGACAACGGGGGGAACTTAGTTACTAGAATTTTAGGTCGAATCCAATCTGGGGGAAATTTAGTTGTGTGGACTTTAGGTTGGCAAGAATTCTGGGGAATTTAGTTGTAAAGATTTTAGGTAGGCAGAAAGTCTGGGGGAATTTAGTTTTCTGGATTTTAAGTTGGTCAACAAAATTAATAGAATAAAAAACTCAAAATCAAATTCCATATATTAATTATAAAAATATTTGGATTATACGTATTTCGGGTTTAAATACCCATTATCAGATCCAAAAATTAACAAAAATTGTTAATTAATTTTATAAAATAAGTAATGTAAAATATTTAAAAGTAATAGATAAATTGAGATTGTAACACGTCTGATTTTAACAATTATATTAAAATATTTAGACTTTTATATATTTTTTAACAACTTTTTTTTTTATATATATCCAAATTATTATTTTGTTATAGCAACGGCAAAACAGCCGAATAGTGATTGCTAGAATCTAAAAAAAAAACTATTCAAGAAGAGACTGTTACAAATCTCCCCCTTGGAATCCAATAGCCATACAGGCTAGGATTCCACAAATTATTCACAATAGGAGGTGGTACAGCGACGAGGGTATCTCTGGGAACGACGACTTCTTTCGTTCTCCACTGCGTGTTGACTTGACACTGCAGGTAATTCTGCAGAGTTATTCTTCTTGGGACGACCACGTTTTCTAATGAGAAGAACAGGTGCAGGCGGTGGTCCTTTGTCCGTACTGCTTTCCAAAAATGGACACAAAGCAGATACATGGTACTTGCTTAAGGGTACATCAGGTTGGTCCATAGATGATATTATATAAGAGACGGGCGATATACGTTTATAAATTAAATACGGTCCATCCCTACGCGGTGCGAATTTGCTGGTGTGGCCGGAAGACATCTTACTGAGGGTATGGATGTCGACTAGAACTTTATCACCTTCTTCATACTGAATACTTGGACTCCGATGTTTATCTGCATATTTCTTTATTCTGTCTTGTTGATTCTCTTGATTTTCACGAGCATTCTTTAATGTATTTGCAATTATCTTCAAATGCGGCGTGATTTCGGCAATAATGTTTTAATTATTCACGACTGCACGTAGATCATGATGTACTTCAAGAGGAGTGCGCAGTTCACGACCGAAACAGAGATATGCTGGAGAATATCCAAGTGTAATGTTAACGGCACTATTGAGAGCGAAGCGAACGGACGCCAACGCTTTACTCCAACCTGAGTGGTGATCTGCAACTATGATTGCCAACTGGGTTTTCAGTTCTCGGTTCTTTCTTTCTTCAGGATTGGCAGCAGGGTAGTACACTGGAACTAGATGTTGTTCAAAACCAAGACAATCTGAGACTTGTTGCATAATTTCACTGACAAATTGTGGTCCGTTATCACAGATGACCTTTCTGGGTGTTCCATACCGTAATATGACTTCATCAATCAGGCATCTTGCGCATGCCTCAGTCACATCTTCGACTGCAAATACCCACCGTTCTTCTGAACTTGAAGGTGGTAGTGGTCCAAATAGATCCATGGCAATCGTTTCAAATCTTTGAGACATTGCCGGAGTTCGCAATAGACCAACAGATTTGGAGTTACTACACTTATAACGTTGACAATCTGCGCATTGTTGAACATATTTTCGAACATCTCGTCTCATGGTAGACCAATAATAATGTTGCAACAACTTCTTGAGAGTTCTTTCGGCTCCTGGATGACCAGCTCTTGGTGAATCATGATATTCTTTCAACAACTCAGGAACTTCAGAAGAGGGTACTACTAGTTGAGGATCTTCTGACTCGCTGTGAGGAGAATAGCGATAGACAACTCCATTAGCCATTATATAACCTCGACTAGACCAATGATCTATGTTAAGCGACTCAGCATCTTCCAGAGAATTAATGATTTCTTACAAGTGAGCACCAGCAAGCTGTTTATCTCGAAGGTCTTTTGCTGAAACAGTAGGCAAAGTGATTTCTGTCAGGCATACCTCATGATTAACAGCGATATATTCATTAGGGATAGGAGGACGTGAATAAGTATCAGCCACAACATTACTTCTTCCGAGTATATAATCAATAACCTGGTAATAGCCTTGTAGAAGTAGTGCCCATCGAGCCAATCTTCCACTGGGTGATCGAAGGGTCATAAGCCACTTCAAAGGTTGATGTTCAGAAGCAACTCGTACTTTGGAATCTTCTAAATACCCCTAAACTTCTGGATTCCGAAAACTATAGCAAGAGCCTCTCTTTCTGTTGTATTATAGTTGCGTTCGGAGGGGCTTAACAGACGGCTTGCATATTCTACAGGCCTTTCTTCAGGGCCCTCTCCCTGGAGAAGACATGTCCCAATTGCATATGAACTTGCATCTGTTTTTAGGATATACGGCAATGACGGATCAGCTTGTCTTAGAACTGGTGCCGTAGTTAGTAACTGCTTCAGTGTTTTGTATGCTTCCTCTTGCGAGTCCCCCCACTTCCAAACAGCTCTTTTCTTCGTTAGATCTGACAGAGGACGGGCAATTTGGGCAAACGAAGGGATGAATCTTCTGAACCAGCTACATGTTTGCAAAAATGTTAACAACTGCTTCACATTAGTAGGTGCTGACATACACGTAATGACGGACACTTTGTCTGGGTCAACAGAGATTCCATTACGGGTTAGAACATGACCTAAAAATTTCATGGTGGTTCGAACGAATACACATTTATTACGATTCGCACTAAGTTTGAAATGTCTCAACCGTTCAAATGTTTTCTGTAAATCGCGAAGATGAGTACTAAAATCTTCTGATATCAAAATTATATCGTCCATGTAGGCCATAAGAAAAACGTCAGATAAACCGGATCTAAACTTATCTATCAAACGTTGGAACGTTGGCGGAAAGTTTCGTAACCCGAAAGGCATGCGTAAGAAACGGTATAGTCCGAAGAGAGTTATAAATGCAGTTTTTATCGCGATCATTTTCACGCACAGGTACCTGCTTAAACCCACTCTTGAGATCAAGAGTTGACATCCAAAAACTTCGTTTCGTTGTGTGCAAGATGTCATCAATTCTAGGTAGTGGATACCTGTCTGGTATACAGTAATACTATTCAGACGGCGGAAATCAACACAGACTCTCCATTCTCCATTCTTCTTAGGAATCATGACAATTGGAGAAGCATACGCTGAGTCACACTCTTCAATTATATTTTCATTAAACATTTTCTGAATTTCAATTTCCAAAGCGGTTTTTCTTGAGATCGACATGAGTAGTATAAATATGTATGTTCTGGATCAGGAAGTCGGAGCCAATTTTCAAAATCTCCCGCCAATTGACATCGGGAAGTGACGTCACGGCGCGTGAGATTTGAAATTTCAAATCGACCAACTTAAAATCTAGAAAAGTAAATTTCCCCAGACTTTCTGCCAACCTAAAATCTATGCAAGTAAATTCCCCCAGATTTCATGCCAACCTAAAATCTATACAACTAAATTCCCCCAGATTTCATGCCAATCTAAAATTCTAGTAACTAATGCCAATTTGTAGTCCTGTAAACAGCGGAAACGGCGGCAAATTTGAAAAAAGTTGTTTTTATTGTTGACAACAAACAAAATTTACGTTGTCAAATTAGCCTTTTTTTTCGGGAGGAGGGGAAATCTTTTATAGACTAGCCCCAGTCGGCCCAGTGCCGACTGCGAGTGTGGGACTCTCTCAGCGTGGTTGGGGTGCCCACCACCGAGCCTACCCACTAAAACCCCTCCTCGTATCCACACCCCACCCCGGGATCGCCGAAGCATAGCATCAGGGTGGGTGTACATCTCCATAACCTACGATGGTAATAAAAGAATCAACTGCCTAGGCAGCTTTTATGGCTCACAATGCCAACCAACGATGTTCCCTTTCGACGGGTCGCCACCTTGCCGCGGTGGAAGGGCTCAGTAGCCGTCCCCCCACGGGGGTGGCGAAGCCAAGAGCGACCCAAAATCTAGTGAAAAAACTCGATTATTTTTGATTTCAGATATACCTCACCAAGACTCAGGACGACGATGCCTCAGCTCTCAGTTTGTCAATTTCTTTATTTTTCCGAGTAATGACCTTCCTCATGAGCGAACTTACTGTATTCCACTTTTTTTCAGAAGACAACATAATATCAACGATTGTGTCCGCGGTGAAAGCACCGACGTCGGACTCCAGGGGAATACGGAGGTCATCAAGCTCGCGGCATGTGAAGATAGTATATTCGACATCATCAGTCCCGCCACAGAAGATGCATCTATCATCAGGCCAGCGCTTAAAACGATTCAGGTAAGACATAAATGCCCCATGACCTGTAAAACACTGTGTTACAAAATAGTCTACTTGCCCGTGCGGCATGTTGATTTATTTTGCTGTGTCTTTAATCAATTTTTTGGTCCACAGGGATTTGTCTTGGGAATTTGTCCATTCCTGTTGCATAGTTCTGAGAGTTACCTGTCTCTGCGCCTCCATAGTCAGTGTCGGATTCTCAAGAATTCTGCTCCGCTCCTCAATCAGCAGATGGATGGGGATGAAACCTGCCAGCAACACCTCGGCCTCGGCCGACACCGTGCGGTATCCTGAGATCACCCTCAATGCAAACGATCTTTGTGTTCTGGTAAGTTGTAATTTAGTTCTACCGATTCGAAGTACGTCGTGCCATACGGGGGCGCCATACAGTAGTATGCTTTGGAATGCCATACAAATGGCTCTGCGCTTCTTTTCCATGGGGCCTCCGACGTTCAGTAGGAGTCTACTGAGAGCATTAAAAACTTTATTGGCTTTACTACTTACTCGCTCTACGTGTTTAGAGAAGGTGAGCTGCTGGTCAATTGTCACTCCGAGATAAATGGCCTCCTTTGCAGGTTGAAACCTAAAATTCTTCAGTTTGAATTCAATCGAATGCTTACGTCTGCAGAAATTCAGCATAACTGCTGTAGTTTTCTCAGTCGCTATCTTGAGTTTGTTGCGCTCCATCCATTCGTTGATTTTAATTAGTGCGTGGTTAGCTTTATCGATAAGTTCATGTTCACTGTCGGCCTTAACAACGACAGCTAGGTCGTCCGCATTGCCGATTAATCTCACCCCATCTTTTACTGGCAGACTCATTATGTCGTCATATAGTATGTTCCACAGGGTTGGTCTGAGGACCGAACCCTGTGGAACTCCGCCGCCGAATTGGATAAGTTCATCTCTTTCCACGCTAATCTACCTTTGGCTTAGGTAATCCTTGATGATGTTAACGAGATATGGGGAGACATGTCTGTTTTCGATTTTTTGAATAATAATGTCCCAAGCAGTACTATTAAATGCATTTTCAACATCTATCAATATAAGGGCGTTCATTTTTGGTCTTCCAGCAAAGCATTTTGCATCTTTGATGACTTTCAATATCGCGTTTATTGTTGACCTTCCTCTGCGGAAGCCGTATTGATGCTGAGATAAGCCAGCACCATCCTCCAATTCTGCCATTAGTCTGTTATTTATTATGGTTTCGTATATTTTGGCGATGCAGTCTATCAAGCAGATAGGGCGATATTTGGGCGGGTCCTCCATTTTCTTCTTGGGCTTTTCGATAAGAATTAACTTTGCCCTCTTCCACTTCTCGGGAAACTTGGCATGTTTCAGTAAATCATCAAAAGCACATCGGAAAAGCTCTGCATGCGAGATTACAGAAACCTTAGTTATTTCGGGTGTCAGACCATCAGGTCCGGGGGCCTTTCGATTCTTCAGTCGATTGCAGGCTGAGATGAGCTCTTCTTCGGACAGCTCTCGAGCTGTCTCCATTGTGGCAATTTGAAATGTAGGCGCATATTCTGGTCCCATGAAAAGTTTCCCTACCTGTCTGATTTTTTCTTCCTTCGTTAAAGTTATCTTTGGATACGGAAGTTTTAATTGTGTCATAACGATCTTGTACCCTTCTCCAAAAGGGTCGTTATCCAAATCTTTACAGAGTTGCTTCCACCTCATTTCTTTAGATTTGGTGATCATCATTGTTAGTTGTTTCTTTTTTGCCCTGTACTCGGCTTCCATTTGCTCAGTTTGCCTGTTTTTCTTGCGAGCATGTTGTTTCATTTCTTTGATCTGAGATTTCTGTAGACCACCAGTAAGGCATAGCCCTAGGTTTGATTTTCTGTTTCGTTGCTCCTTTCAGTGCTCCTTTCATTATATCTATCAGGACATTTATGTCTTTGTGTTGACTTGTCTCAGCAATTTTTTGATTCAGTAATGTGCAGTATGTTTGGAAATCAATTTGCCTCTCGACGAAAGGTTTTCGATTGGGGCTTCCTTTATCTTTAATTTTAAAGAGAATGAACTGGTGGTCACTTAAAGTCTCCGTCTCCAGCACCTCCCAGCTATCAACCAAACTAGATAAATTGGAGCTGCACGTCGACAGGTCAACGTAGGAGATTCCATTAGGTCTTATACACGTGGGCTTTAAGCAGTCATTCATTACGTGCAGCTGCAGCAAGCTTTGCCAGTCAAACAGGTGTTCGCCTCTATTATCGGTGACATTACCTCCCCAGCTAGTATGCTTTTCGTTGAAGTCTCCGGTGATTATCACGTTTGTTTTTTTCCGATTTATATCGGCTTCGAGTTCACCAAGCTGTCTTTGGAAATCAGCAAACCTGCAATTGGGACTAATATATACAGAGTGCACACAAATATTTTGGAACTGCGCCCAAGCGAAGCAATCACCGTCACCGTACTCTAACACCATGTATTTTTTGGAAATGTTATAGATACCGACCTTCTTTGTCCTGTAAATAAATAAACTTCTATTCTGGGGCATATTTTGATTAATTTCGCTCATTGTCAACAGATCGGCTCCACGCTCGATCCCTGTGGCCTGGGCTAAGCTCTGCGATCTGGCCGAGTTGTTGCGATTGGCCTGAATGATCTTCATTATCAAGTGGAATTGGACTCCTGTAGCTGACCTTTGTCTGTGATTAAAAACTGTAAGTGTATAATCTTTGTAAATAGACTAAGTAAGATATCCTCAATTGGAAAATTAAGTAAATAGGATTGTTCTGTGAATAAATACGATAAATAACTTTTCTCTGTAAATAAATTAAGTAAATAAATAATTTCAGTAGGTATATTGTGTGAATAAATAAACTTTGTAAATAGATGTAAATAAAGTGGTTCTGTAAATAAATATAAAAATAAAATCTGTAAATAAAAATGTCCAATAAATATGTAAATACTGAAAGTTCCTAAAACTAAAAGTGTTATCACGGCTATATCACAGTTTTGTCTTGTATCGCAGTCATTCCTTTGTAGAGAAATCTTTGTATCACAGTCTACCATTATTAGTTCCCGTTCCTTTCCTTTTCTCTTTCAAATTCTCTACCTCTCTTCTGTATATAGGGCAGGCCATCAATCCGGCTCTATGTCCGGCTTCGTTACATGCGTAACAGAAAGCGTCGTTTGGACAGTCTTTCCGCGTCATGACCTCGTTGTGTACACTTCAAGCACTTACCCTTCATACTCTGATCGTTTTTACACTCTTTAGTCATATGCTCATACCCAGGACACTTGAAGCATCTCGTGGGGATAATCTTTTCGTCGATTCTGCATCTCAGCCAACCAATTTGTATTTTCCTCCTTTCTTTTAAAATTGCTGCCGCCTCAACAGGAACCAGCACGGTGGCCGTGCTTGGTCTCCCTTTCTATTCTCTTTAAGAGGATACGTTTTGATTTGATCTTGCCTAATCTGGGTAATCCCCAAGATGGCTTCTTTGATTTCAACTTCTGTGGTGAACTGATCGAGGTCTCTTACGACCAGTACTTCATTTTTCGTTTTCAGTTCGGTAGTCACCCTTCCTTTCAATTTTTCGTCAATTTGACTCTTGAGGATTGAACTTCCTTCTTCATTATTTTTCCTTACAAAAATCTGTATTTTGTTGTCGTTTATTTTTTTGATCGATTTGATTTGCACCCCAATCTGTTTAGTATCAATCTGCCTTTTCTTCTCTTCCTGCTACGGGCTTGCTCCCATACACCATCAGCTTCATCATTATCTAAAGATTCCATGGATTATGTTGAGGTCAGCCTCTGTCTCCTCTGTTCATCTGGGTTCAACAATAATCTTATATCGAAGGACTTGCCGTAAGTTTTGATACTCTATTACTTTTCTCAACATAATCGAATCCAGTGAGCTGTAGTTTAACAACTCGTATTTTTCTGTTGCAGGTATGGATTGAGTCAGTCTCTGCAGGGCATTAAATGTCAGTTCCTTGGCTATTTCCGAAGTAGTGTCCACTGCCACGACGTAAGTGTTCCACTCGACCTTGTTGCTTATATCTTCGACCCCGTCGCCTTTCATGAATATCTGATTGCTTGTTTCGATGACCTTGCCAGGTCCCAGTTTGTTTGCTCGTGCCATCTGTTGCACCTGAATCGGAATCACCCTTTTCGCCTTTCGAACGTTCTTCACGTCGACCATAATTATTTTATTGACTTTTGTCAGCTCCTCATTATCATCCTTGTCATCTTCTCTCTTAAACTTGGTATTTTTGTATATATTTGCTGGCCATGGTAAAGCAGCTGCCAAACGGAAGTTTTCGATATTCTGATCTATCATGTGTTTTTCGACGTTTCGCCGTAAAGTATCTTCTGCAGCCTCCTTTGCCATCTCGCGACTGTCCGCTTGTATGCACACGTCAACCTGCTCGACGCCGTTTGACGGTGTTTCTTGGGGTTTGGTCATTATCAACTGTTGCATTTCGTCAGACTTGACCTTAGACACTAAGTTTCTGAGTACCAGAGCCGAGTCTTTTATTTCTTTGTCGATGTCTGAGTTCTCTCTTACCATTTTGGTTAGGCTCCCTACCTCTTTGTCGATCAATCTAATTAAGTCTTTTAGCTTTCTCCTGAGTTCGAGGTCGTCTTCTAGCCGCTCAATCGGATTAAAGGATCTCGGTTTTTTGCTCTCCCGCTTCCTCTTTACTGATCTTTCAGTTTCTTCGTCATATGAGTAGTCTTAGACTTTAACATTTCGTGCAACCGTCGTCTCCAATGGTGAGTACCATCCCTCAGGCGGCGAATACGTCACCATAGTCAAACGCCTGATAAAGTCTTTCCCAGAACCCTCGATGACCCTGAGTCATTCTTACCTTTTGTCGGTGTAATTTTTCCCAACAAAGGCGAGTCATTCACGTCAATACTTAAGAGTTGAGTTACGTTTTCCATCCTGTTCCGACGCTCCAGGACCGATGAGGTCACCCCCAGGCAGTGGGCCTATACCTGGGGGAAGGCATTCATACTATGGGGTGCGCCAGGTGCCCCATAGGGAGGACAACGCTGGGGGTTGACCTAACGTGCCAACCAGGAGAACCGGAGGTCCACTACCCCATCGGCACCAGTCCTACCAACCGACCTTAGGGTTACGGTTATTTTATAGAGGTTATCTCCTCGCGAGCCGGCCGTTTAAGGCAAGCCCCCTGTTCGTGATCCTAGCACGACGTTCCCTTACCACGCGATGTGAGAGTTGCTGAGGTGCTAGTCACGCTTACGGTATTAGGACATGAGTAGCGCTCATTCATGCCCATATCGGATAACCTCCGGGTTCGTCGTGCCCGTACCACATCTTACAGATATGGGTCCTGAAGGGTTGTGAGTCACATTTAGCTTCCCCCCTGAATCAGAGAGGGTACAGAGCTCCCTCACCCCGACAAGGTAGTGACTCTCGAGGGAGTGTCAAATTAGCCTTTTTTTTTCGGGAGGAGGGGAAATCTTTTATAGACTAACCCCAGTCGGCCCAGTGCCGACTGGGAGTGTGGGACTCTCTCGGCGTGGTTGGGGTTCCCATCGCCGAGCCTACCCACTAAAATCTCTCCTCATCTCCTCTTCCCACCCCGGGACCGCCGAAGCATAACATCGGGGTGGGTTTTGTCTTCTTGGGTAAAGCCCACGATGAAATCCTCTTTCTTATAGAGACACCATTAGACCATAATCGTATATACCGATGACTAGCGAGGCAAAACATGCCTCGCAATTAAAGGGGAACGACAAGGTACCATAACAACATTTTCACTGGAAGAAACTCTGTCTTTACAGTTAGGTAAGTATTCAAAACATCGATTTTGTTCAGTTACTAGATAGCCACCGTTACGAGACCACCACCACGCCAAGGCAAGTTTGGTTGCATAGCAACAACAAAGTTTTATAAGGACATACTCCTTCCAACGGGCCGCCACCTTGACGCGGTGGAGGAGTTCAGTACTCCCCCCTTTGTGGGGGAGGAAGCTAAGAGCCGCCCACTTACATACTCACATTGCAGCTCGAAGGCGGTCAAGGACTTTATTCTTTCTCAGTATCACCTCCTCCATGAATGCACTAACAGATCTCCAGTTTGTTTCAGATATCAGCATAACGGGCACCATTGTCTCAGGCGTCAGTATGCCGACAGTACGTTCCACCTCACCCCTCCTCTCATCAAATTCTGGGCAAGCAAACAGAGTGTGCTCCGCATCATCGATCTCCTCGCAGAAGACACACACATTGTCCGGCCAGCGACCAAAGCGGTGAAGATAGGACGTCAAGGCACCGTGCCCAGTCATCACCTGAGTAGTAAAATAGTTCATGTTTACATACCTTGTTTTGTTCCAGGACTTGACATCCTGTATCAGTCTCTTGGTCCAAGCTGCTCGATTGTCATCAGAGGACCATTCACGTTGCCAAGCCTCCATCGTTACTTGTCTCTGCGCTGCGTAATCCCGGACTTCGGACTCAAACAACCTCTTGCGCTCATCCACCTGCAAGTGAATGGGCACCACACGCGCTAACACCATCGCCGACTCTGTAGGGACGGTTTTGTACCCGCTTATCACACGCAAGCACAACGATCTCTGAAATGAGGTAAGCCGATTCCGAACCCTCTGAATTCCGATAGCCCTGCTCCATATAGGAGCACCATATAATAATATAGAATGCAGGGACATACATAAAACCCTACGCTTAGCACTTACCGGGCCCTTCGTTTTTAGGAGAAGCCTCTGCAGAACGTTTAATACTTTACTCGCTTTATTCACAGCGTGATCAGTATGCTTCACGAAAGTCAAGTGGGTGTCAAGAATCACACCTAGATAATTTACTGAATTGACCGGGAATATCTCCTTACCTCTCATACTGAACTTTATGATTCTGTTTCGCTTACAAAAATTTAGCATTATGGCGGTAGTTTTTTTTGCAGCAACGGTAAGGTCGTTTTCAGTCATCCAGTTTTCAATTCTTTTCAATGAGTCGTTGACATCTCTCATTAGATCATGCTCATTTTCCGCATCGGCTACCAATGCCAGGTCGTCGGCATAGCATACTATCTTACACCCGCTACGGATTCCTAGTCTCAGGACATCATCGTAGAGGATGTTCCACAGCGTCAGCCCAAGAACCGAACCCTGCGGAACACCTCCTCCAATTGCCAACTCACAATCCTTGTCGATCATCACAAGTCTGTCTGTAAAATATTGCTTAACGATATTACACAAATACCCTGACAAACCTCGTCGCTCCATTTTCTCGATAATCAACCTCCATGAGGCCGTATTAAAAGCATTTCGGACGTCCACTAACACAAGCGCTGTGAAGCCCGGCTTTTTCACTTTTCCATCCTCCACGACCGCTCTCAGGACTTCCTGAACAGCCATCACCGTGGATCTCCCCCTCCTAAAACCAAATTGCAAACGCGAAAAATCACCCTTTTGCTCGATTTTGTTGATAATCCTACTATTAATTAGATTTTCGTATATTTTGCCGAATACGTTCAGTAAGCATATAGGTCGGTATTTCGTCTCGTGTTCAGGGTTCTTTTTCGGCTTGTCTATCAAGACTAGTTTGGCCACTTTCCATTCTTCTGGAAAACAATTTTTCCTGATTAAATTATTGAACATATCACGAAACAGATCAATATGATTCGTAACTGCGGTCTTGGCCGCCTCTGGTGTTACCCCGTCTGGGCCCGGAGCCTTTTTTGATTTTAGTTTACCTGTAGCCCACAGCACCTCATCAATTGTGAACAAGTCCGGCATATCACAACTGACCGCTTCAAATTGTACGATTTTCTCACCACCGATAAAAAGATCTCTAAACACTTCTATTTTCTTGTCATGGGGAATGTCAACCCTTGGCATTGGCATCTTTAGTTCACTAGTAACAATCTTGTAGGCATCCCCGAAAACGTCTTCGTTCAGCTTTTCGCAAAGGTCATTCCATTTTTAACTTCCCCGACCAGAGAGTAGGGAAGTTATTAGATTCGGACCAAAATTTTGAATTCGAGATTTCACCAGATCTTTACGTTTTGAGGTCCCCTGAAAACGTTTTTGAAGTTTTTAGCGTGTGTGTACGTGCGTCTGTCATTTCTCCAACGATTACTCAAAAACGGTTTAACAGATTGAGTTCAAATTTGGTCAGCACAAATTATTTGGTGGCCGTTCGAGTTGATTAGTTTTTGGTGCCAATCGGACCACGGGGTTGGAAGGGGGAGGAGTTGATTGAAAAAAAGTTAAGATAACATATTAATTTGATATCACCAATTGAAAGGGCATGTGCTTTTATGTCCGAAACGATACCCACCATGTGTGATGTTCTTTAAAGCAAGAAAATTTAAAGATAAATGTTTTCCAACTACTATTTATTAAACGTAAATAGCTAAAATTCAAGTTGGTTCATAGTGTAGTGGGAAAACTGCCAAGTGTCGCCAATATGACGTTTTTAGCCGTGAGTTCAATTCCCGTTCAATACACTTTTGGTGTTGGTATTCTCTTTAACTTGAAGCTGTAGGTATTTCACATTTTTGTCTAATTTGATTAATAATTTTTGGAATTTCCTACTTAACTTGTCTTTTGCAGATTCCTTGACCTGTTCCGGGGTTCCATCGTCCTGTCTTGGTCGCTTCACTGATTTACGAGACTCTTCACACCATGAATAGTCCAGCAAACCTATATTTTTTGATGTCGTCAGTCTTCCTTTTGTCTTACCAGTTGATCCTCTAGACGACCCGGCCTGGTTTACCACCGGGGGCGTCTCGTTAGTTTTCGATGGTTGGTTGTCTATGTTCATAGCAGTCCCACGAGTCTAGGACCAAAGGAGGTCACCCCCAGGAAGAGGGCCTATACCTGGGGGAAGGCATTTATACTATGGGGTGCGCCAGGTGCCCCATAGGAAGGACAACGCTGGGGGTTGACCTAACGTGCCAACCAGGAGACCAAAGGTCCACTACCCCATCGGCACCAGTCCTACCAACCGACCTTGAGGTTACGGTTATTTTATAGAGGTTGTCTCCTCGCGAGCCGGCCGGTTAAGGCAAGCCCCCCGTGTCACATTAGCTTTTTTTTTCTCCTCTCCCCACCCCGGGACCGCCGAAGCATAACTTCGGGGTGGGTATCTGTCCATTACCATCGCTGTATATACACGATTATCCCATCCACACAGGAATGGATGTGCCCAAGCACCAAAAACACCGATCAATCACCAAAACCACCGATGAGGTAAGCACTGCTACCCCTTTTTTTTACGATCCTCTCTTAACGGGTCGCCACCTTGTCGTGGTAAGAGAGCTCAGTACTGATCCCATTGTGGGGTTAGGAAGCTAAGAGCCACCCAACCAAAACACAGCACTGCTTCATTTGTTCACGATTCCTCCTGTCGCCTCCGATCAAGCTCTCTGTCTTTCCTCTTCATTAGATTTTCAAGATGGGAACTAACGATTCTCCATTTTGTTTCTGATTCCAGCATCACTGGCATCATAGTTCGTGGAGTTATGGGACCGACCTGCGTCTCCACCAAGACTCTGAGATCAGCAAACTCCCCACAGTCAAACACCGTGTGTTCGGCATCGTCAAAACCAGAACAAAAGATATATTCATCGTTGGGCCATGCCCCATGACCAGTCATGACCTGCGTGACATAATAAGTCATGTTGACATACCTACTGTTGTAAAAGGTTTCAATATCCTCGATCAACGTCCTCGTCCACTTCGAACCATTTTCGAGCCACTCTTGCTGCCATCTTACCTTAGTTAATCTTCGCTCATCCGCCTGGTTTGGGGTAGCGGACTCATAGAGTCTACGTCGTTCGTCCATCAAAAGATGGATAGGGATCATTTGTGCCAGCAGGATCGCGGATTCTGTCGGGATGGTCTTGTATCCACACACAACCTTTAAACACATTGAACGCTGAAAAGATAATAACGTGTTCCTCACCGATTGGATTGTTGTTGCTCTACTCCAAATTGGGGCAGCATAAACTATAATCGACTGCAGCGATAGGCAGAGCACTCTCCGCTTTCGGCTTTTTGGCCCGTTAACCCTAGGTAGTAATCGTTGAAGGACATTTAGTACCTTGCTGGCCTTGGCTGTAACTGTTAAAGCATGTTCTCTAAAGGTCAAATGTGTATCTAGGGTAACACCCAGATATTTAACAGATTTAACAGGGATTATTACATTACCTTTCATGTTAAACTTAATGTCTTTATCCCTCTTACAGTAGTTTAACATGATCGCGCTGGTCTTTTCTACCGCGACAGTAAGGCCATTTGCTTCCATCCACCGATCAATTCTGCGTAGTGTCTTGTTCGCATTTGTCATTAGCTCACGCTTATTGTCGGCAGTCACCACAAGCGCCAGGTCGTCTGCATAACATACAATCGTAGATCCTGAAGGGACACTCACCGACATTACCTCATCATACAATACATTCCACAGGGTCGGCCCTAACACCGAACCCTGTGGAACACCACCTCCTATCGGCATCTTATGCTTATCAACGATGACACACCTGTTGGACAAATATTCAATTATTAAGTCGCACAGGTAGGAGGATATGCCCCTTCTGTGCAGCTTTTCGATAATCAGGCGCCACGACGCCATGTTAAAAGCATTCTTTACATCAATTAGAATTAGTGCAGTATAGCCTGGTTTGGCCAGCCTACCACCAGCGAACAACGAGCTTACCACCTCCCGTATGGCATCAACCGTGGACCTACCCTTCCTAAATCCAAACTGTAGGGCCGAGAAATCTCCCCTGCTCTCGATTTCTTCTAATAATCTAAAGTTAATTAGATTTTCATAGATCTTACCGAGCACCGATATTAGACAAATCGGTCTGTACTTTACAGGGTCATTCCAGTTTTTTCTCGGTTTCTCTATGAGCACCAGACATGCCGCTTTCCATTCAATTGGAAATATACCTCTCGCCAGAAGATTGTTATACAATTCGCAAAAGAATTCAGGATGGCTTCTTATAGCTGCCTTAACCACCTCTGGAGGGACACGATCAGGCCCTGGAGCTTTCTTATTTTTAAGTTTCTGACCTGCCGCCAGAATTTCATCTATTGTAAATGGTACTTCTGCAATAGCTCCCGATTTTCGAAACACCGGACCTTCGCCGCACACGAACATCTCTCTGAAGATCTCCATTCGCCTTTCAGCTGTCAGGTCAATTTTAGGATCTGGGAATCTTAACTCTTTGGTAACTATCTTGTATGCATCACCGAAAACGTCATTGTTTAGCTTGATGCATAGCTCGTCCCATTTATTCTTTTTTGATTTAGAGATCTCAGCACAGAGGTCTTTTTTACTTTGTTTGTATGTGTCGTGTTTTTGTTGTAAATCGGATAAGTTTCTTTTAAGTGCCCTCTGGTACCTACGACGATTTTTTAATGTCTCCTTACGAAGACCATCAATTGCATCGCTCCACCAATATGGCTGTGTCCGATGTCTGGATTTCAGCTGTATGCTATCCTTGATTGCAAGTTGTAGCATATTTGTAACGCCCGGCACGTCTATTTCATCCCTAAAACAATCGATATTAACGTTAACTAATAACTCGCATAGGGGAAAATCGATGGAAGTCTCCGGTTTTAAATCTTTACAAGAATTACCGTCCACAACCTCAAAGAGGATGAACCTATGGTCGCTAAGTGACTCATCGTCCCTTACCTCCCAGCCTCTTACCGACCCCATTAACTCAGGGGACACAATAGTCAGATCGACAAAGGACACCCCGTTATGCCTCACCAATGTGGGCTTCTTACAGTCGTTCAACAAACACAGGTCATTTGAATTAATCCAATTTAATAGTTTCTGTCCTCTCGCATCGATTGCATTACCTCCCCATATCGGGTGTTTAGAATTGAAATCACCTGTGACAATGACGCAATTATCTTTTTGTTTAAGGTTGTCATCCAATTCTGCTACAAGGCGATAGAACACGTCGTTGCCGCAGTTTGGGCTGAAATATGCGCTGTATATGTAGAAAGTCCTCTAATCCGATCCAGACGAAGCCGTCTCCTCCGCCATGCGATGTAATCTTGTATTTCGAGGTAAGTTTAATTATTGCGGCAGTCTCGGTTCTGTTCTTGTAAAAGTTGCGTTTCTTTTTAGAGGATAACCTGTTGAACTCTGAAATAAGAATAAAATCGGCCTGAGATTCTAAGGCAAGGGCTATGGCCATGTCCTGGGAGCGCACGGAATTATTTGAGTTTGCTTGCAGAAACTTTACCATTATGTTAAAGTAACAAACATAGGTCCATCCAACGCCCTTACAGAAGGAACAATGACACACGAAAATAAATAAATAAGGATGTAAATAAGTAAGTGTATAAATAAAACGGAAATGTAAATAAATAAATCTGTTAATAAATAAATGCCTAGAGCTAAAAAATATCACAGACTTACTCTCACGGAGTGTTATGCAGATATCACAGAACAAATTTAAAATACCATCACAGTCCCACAGGTGTAGAGGGTCCGGGGATAAATAAGATTGCAGTATTAAGTTCAGCAAAATATCACAGCCAAATACCACAAGTATATCACAGTAGTCACCTATGTTTGAAATAAAATTGGGTGTATAGATATCTACAAATAAAATATCACAGATATTAATGGGTGTATGGGGCCCATATACGTACACAACCATGTAATAAGAAGACGCTGTATAAAATTTCTTAGCACAGCCTCTCTGATCTGACCTATAAGGTAATTTGCGTGTGAAAATAAGAGATAGAAACTCACGCAAAAACGTCGTCATCTTCAAAGACCTCAGTTCTGAGCCGCATTCGCGTCTCCCGTAGGGCTTTTCGGAAGGCGTCGCACTTACTAGTGCCCATTGTATGATCATCCACTCCGCATATGGGGCAGCTCGGTTCATTTGTGCACTCTGCAGTTTTGTGACCTTCCTGACCACACCTGAAACAACACTTTGGTCTTTCAGCAGACTTACAGTTCTTGGCGACATGTCCGTAGCCTAGGCAGCGATAGCATTGATCTACCTGAAGGCGCTCCTCCACTCTAGCCCTTACCAAGCCCACGGAGATGAATTTGTTTTCCAGGAGTCTATTCGCGGTGGTTTCGTCAACAACAACTGTGACCGTTTGAGTGTCGTTTCTAGAAGGTCTCATTTCCCCAACTGATAGTATTGCAGGAGGTGTCTCCATTATCTCCTTAATGTGGTTCTCAACATCTGTCTTATTGACCGTTGCATCCAGATCCCGGATGTAAAGAGTCTTTTTCCTGTTGGCTAGAGAGTTAGCCTGTCTAACGTTGACACTACTGATACGATTTTTCAAAACGTCTTTTAGATTCCCTACTGCCGCCTCATCTTTGTCTGTTATAATAAGCATATTTCCTTCTTTAGTGCTACGTATTTTCCTTATAGCACTCTTATCGTCTTTATTTGTGAGAACGGTCTTGACGTCTTTCAAAAGATCAGCGAAGTTCTTCCCCTGGCCCGAAAGTACAATAGCATCGGTTTTATGTTCTCTCCTCGGGCGATTAACAATGCTTTTGGTTAGCGCATTTCTTGGCACGTACAGGTTTATTTTTATGTTCGAAGCACCAAATAAGGTTTGTATGATTTTTGTCATGTCACCAACACTGATCTGAGGAATCTTGTGTGTTGTTAATGTGCTCACTTCTTTTTTGATCATTATTTCTCTAATTTTTGTAAAAAGTTGCCAAATGTCTTCCTCTGAACCTTTTGTAGTTGTTTTGCATAATATCTAGGTTTTAGTTTTATGCTCGTTTTTCTTTTTAATTTTTGTTGTAAACTCTATCGTTTCTATTTGGTCTTTGCTTGGTTCCCTTAATTCGGGGTACTTGTTCTTATATAGACTTTGTATGCTTTTATTCAGTTGCGGGTCTTGTTCCTCTACCAGCACAACCTCGTAGACATCTTCGGTTTCGAGAATGTTTCCAACGACTACATTGACATTATCAAAAACTTGCTTAGGCCAATTATACTTTTTTATTTTCTGTAAATCTTCGTAGGTCTTCACTTGTTTTAGAATGTCCGTGGTTACGGTAGGCTTAGCGGCTGTCACAGAAGAATACCGAATGGCATCCGTCTGGCAACTTACCTCCTTGGTCACTTTCTCTGTCTGAGTTTGACTGTCCATAGTTCTAGTTACTCGTTTACTTACATTTTCGGTATCTGTTGTAACCTTTAAGTTCATTAAAAGCCTTTGGGTACTCTCTGTCATAATTAGGCTGACATTGCTATTCAGCCTTTCTATTATATCTTTTGTACCCTTTTTCACATTTGGTATACTTCTAATGTCTTCTTGCAGATTTAGGATATCGATACCGATTTCAGCTATTTTTTCCCATACCATTTTTGTAAGGGCTTTTGTCATTTCCAACGTCATGTTATCGATTACATCAGATTCACGGTTTCGTTTTTTCGAGCTTTTCTCAGCTTCATCCCATGTGTAGTCTTCTACTGCTACATTTGTTGGAGTAGTTGGCACAGACTGCGACTGCTGTGAGTTCGTTTGTACCAACGTCTTGAGTTTCGGTTTCGGTTTTTTATAAGTTCCCGTCCACTTTGGGGGTTTTTTATTAGGGTCCATACTATTTCCCACGAGTGTAGAACCAAAGGAGGTCACCCCCAGGCAGAGGGTCTATACCTGGGGGAAGGCATTTATACTATAGGGTGCGCCAGGTGCCCCATAGGGAAGACAACGCTGGGGGTTGACCTTACGTGCCAACCAGGAGACCAAAGGTCCACTACCCCATCGGCACCAGTCCTACCAACCGACCTAGAGGTTACGGTTATTTTATAGAAGTTGTCTCCTCGCGAGCTGGCCAATTAAGGCAAGCCCCCCGTTCGTGATCCTGGCACGACGTTCCCTCACCAGGCCCTGTGAGAGTTGCTGAGGTGCCAGTCACGCTTACGGTATTAGGACATGGGTAGCGCTCATTCATGCCCAGCTCGGATAACCTCCGGGTTCGCCGTACCCGTACCACATCTTGCGGATGTGGGTCCTGAAGGGGACCTGACCCGACCTGACCTTTTTTTTTTTTCGTGAGGAGGGGAAATCTTTTATAGACCCGCCCCAGTCGGTCCTGTGCCGACTGGGAGTGTGGGACTCTTGCGGCGTGGTTGGGGTTCCCACTGCCGAGCCTATCCACTAAAACCCCTCCTCGTCTCCTCTCCCTACCCCCGAGACCACCGAAGCATACATCAGGGGTAAGTATTACCATATCCAACGATGATTCTCCTTCTACGGGCTGCCACCTTGAAGCGGTGGAGGAGCTCAGCACCCTGTCCACTAGGAACAGGGGAAGCCAAGAGCAGCCCACACCACGAAAACACAAAAGACCATCCTTATCACCAACCGCTCCTCCTCCGTGTATATTACATATACCGGCTGAGGAGCTCAAACCTTAACCCTCAAGAGGATAAGTCTCTCACCATGACATATAACCTTGTATACATATACCCTTTTAATGGTTGCGTCGAGCTGCGACCAATTCACGATCCCTTCTCTTTAAAACCCGCTCACAGTATAAACTGATTGCGTTCCATGCATGCTCATCCCTCAGCATTGTCTGTACCAGGTTGTCTGGTGTAATCAAACCGATATCATTCTCTAACTCTACTTTCAGATCGAAGGTCATGCTACAATGGAAGATCGCATGTCTCGCATCGTCCCTCACTGAACATATTAGGCAGAGATCATTTGGCCACCGATTCATCCTGTGCAGGTAAGCCGCAAAGGCTCCATGACCTGTGAACAACTGTGTCAAAAAGTAAGTTATACTACCTCTTTTGCGATTGTTCCAGTCTACAACGTCTGGAATAAGTTCTTTTGTCCACGAGGCAACACCTGTATCACTGGACCACTCCCTCTGCCAACGCCGCATAGTCTCGACTCTCTCACTCCCGGGATCTGGAGCTGCCGCAGTATATAATCGATGTCTTTCCTCAACCAACAAATGGATTGGGATCATGCAGGACAGGACAACCGCCGCCTCTGCTGACACAGTTCGATAGGCTGATATCACTCTCAGA
Source organism: Mylabris phalerata (assembly GCA_020740385.1). Lineage (NCBI taxonomy): Eukaryota > Metazoa > Arthropoda > Insecta > Coleoptera > Meloidae > Mylabris > Mylabris phalerata. The sequence continues at coordinate 45,522 of JAJEOX010000006.1, forward strand.
CACATTGTCCTCTGCGCCGAGATCAACATTTGCTTCGCTTTCTTGATGCGTAAAGCATTGGTCCATATCGGAGCCCCATAGGTAAGAATGGACTGCATGGCGAGGCATAGCACCCGTCGTTTGTCATCCCTCGGGCCGCCTACTCTCGGTAAGATTCGGCTAATTACATTTATCACTTTGTAGGCCTTCTGTGTAACGATCTCGACGTGCTTGACGAACGTGAGTTGCTTATCGAAGGTTACCCCCAGATACTTACTGTAGTTAGCAGGGACTATATCTACCCCATTTAGACTAAATTTAATATTTCGATTTTTCTTGCAGAAGTTCAGCAAGACTGCAGTCATTTTTTCAACCGAAATTTACAACTTATTATCAACCATCCATCTACTCACCTTTCGGAGCGCATTATTCGTCCTCGACATTAATTCCCTGTCGTCAGTCGCCGACACCACCAACGCCAGGTCATCTGCGTAGCAAATTGCCCGAACACCCGTGCGGAACTTCAAGAGCATCACGTCATCGTACAGGACGTTCCACAGGGTCGGTCCAAGGACCGAGCCCTGTGGAACGCCTCCCCCTATCGGCAACTTATGATCACCGTCGACTGCTACAAACCTATCAGATAAGTATCTTTTAATTATGTTAACCAAATAAATCGATATATTCATTTTTTGCAGCTTTTCAATAATGATCGGCCACGATGCTGTATTAAAGGCGTTCCGAACATCCACCAGGACGAGTGCCGTGTACCCAGGTTTATCCAATCTTTCACCTACCTTTACCGATTTTAAAACTTCATTAATTGCAGAAACTGTCGAGCGACCCTTACGAAAGCCGTATTGGCCGTCCGAGAGGCCACCGTTATCTTTGATCTCAATATTCAATCTGGTGTTGATTAAATTTTCATAAATCTTGCCCAACACGTTCAAGAGACAGATGGGCCTAAAGGATGCTGCATCGTCTGGGCTCTTTTTAGGTTTTTCGATGAGCACTAGTCTGGCTAATTTCCACTGGTCCGGGAAACTCATATTCAGAAGTAAGTCATTGAACATGTCGCAAAAGATATCATTTCTAGTTTTAATTGCCAGTTTCGCAGCATCCGGTGTAATTCGATCTTCTCCTCCGGCTTTTTTATTTTTCAATCTCACGGCTGCTGCTCCTACCTCATCGGGTGAAAAGGGATTTGGCGCCCCGCACTCGTCTGGTGTAAAGATTGGTAAGTCATCGCCACCAATAAACAACTCGTGGAACACCTTGATCTTCTCATCCACCGACAGTGCAACCTTTGGATGGGGGTGCCTCAAGTCAGCTGTAACAATTTTATAGGCATCGCCATATATATCTTCATTTAGGTTATTGCACATTTCAACCCATCTGTTTTTCTTGGATTTTTTTATTTCGTCAATTAAGTCTTTCTTCGATTTTTTGTACTCTGTGTGTAGTGTCTCCACATCTGCGTGGCCCTTTTTTCTCGATCTTTGATACCTTCTTCTCAAATTACAGGTCTTATCGCGTAGTCGTTCTACACTTGTGTTCCACCAGCACGGCTGGACACGGACCAAGTTTTGATTTCTCATACTGTCCTTCATAGCTTGCGTTATTGCTTTGGTTATGTTCTCGACACTGGGTACATCTGAAAAGGTAAGCATATTTATCTCTATAAGTTCTTTGTATTCCGCCATATCGATTTCTCTTCTTGTCGCAGGTCTTGGGCCTCCGCCATGGTCCTCGCACTCTATCATCACGAACTGGTGGTCACTGAGGCTAAGTTCATCCAATACCTCCCAAACGGTAATATTTGGGACCAACTCGGGTGTAACTATAGTCAAATCAACAAACGACGTGCCGTTTGGTCGTATTACCGTTGATTTTTTACCGTCGTTCAAAATACACAAATCCCTGAAATTAACCCAATCTAGCAGGTACTCACCTCTCTTGTCGAGAACCCCACCCCCCCATAGGGGGTGTTTAGAATTGAAATCCCCGGTAATCATAACATTGTTATCTTTATTTTTCAGGTCCTGCTCAAGTTCTTCAATGCCATCCTTGAAGTTTTCATAGCTGGAATTTGGACTCAAATACACGCTGTATATGTATAGCCCGTCTATGGCCACCCATTGGAAACAGGAGCCACCCCCGTACGACCGAACATCGTATGTGCTGGTGAGTTTCATAATACCTACCGTTACGGAAATATTTTTATAGACATTTCTCTTACTTTTAACAGAATTTTTGTTGATCTCGCTTATAGCTATAAAATTCACATTGGTCCTCATTGCCAGCGCTATCGCCAGATCCTGCGATCTTACAGAATTGTTAACATTTATTTGAAGTACCTTGACCATTGCGAGGGATACACAATCACCCGATCAAATCGACATATACAAAGAATGGGACTGGGACATACAAGTAAAAGACAAACTGAGACTATACCCCGACTGTATATTGGACAATGCACAAACATATACAAATGAACAAACATTACATAAACATTTAGTGTAAATAAAATCCGAAACATGTAACTATAAGATGTATAAATAAAATAAATAAACTTAGTAAGATTCAAGAGGGAGTATCTATGTAAAAGAAGATTCCTACCCTCAACATCACATATTACCATCACAGCTCGTGTATCACACTCTATTATTTGGTCTATGAAAACGCTTGACCGCTTTTTGCCTTCCTCAAGGCATCTCTAAATATCTTGCAACTACCGGTACCAGCTTCATGTCCAGCCTGCGAACATAACGGACAGTAACTCTCAGCCTCACAATCTTGCTTTTTGTGGTCCGGTTTTGCGCACCGTTGACACAACTTACTTCTGTCCTCGGCATCACATTTTGAAGCTCTGTGACCGAAGCCCCAACACCTGAAACACTTTAACAGGTCGACCCTCTCCTGCACTTTGCACAGTGTGAGGCCGATCCTTATCTTTCCGACATTCAACAACCTCTTTGCATCATCCTCGTTAACCGAAATTACGGCCATCTGATTACCATTATTAAGAGGGCGTCTAGCTTTTATTACAAAATTTTGCTGGTCTTTCACTAAATCCGTTTGGAGGATTGCCTCCTTTATTTCGGTTTCAGACGCAGTCTCGTCGATTTCCTTCACATGGAGGAACTTATCCCGCCTATCACCCAAAAACCTGATCTTAGAGTTAGTCATTATTTTACCAATCGATTTCTTTGCACTTACTGCCCCCTTATTAACTGTAATCAGAAGGTGCCCTTTATTTGTTTTCCTTACGCTGTTAACGTCGCGGATCACTCTCTTGTCTACTAAGTTCTCCTTTAGATTCTTCAGCATTTCCGCGTAGCTCTTACCGTTAGATTCCACCACGATTGCTTCGGTTTTGAATGTCTTCTCTTTCTCGGCGGACTTTTCTGTAGAACCTTTAGGTATACTAACCTTCACCTTGATATCCGTCTCCCTGAGCACCACTTCTGCTATTTTTCTGACGATTTCAGGCTTCACGCCTTGAGGGGTTGTAAGTACCAGGCTCTTACTTTTATACATACTCACAGTTGGTCTCAGGTCAATAAGGATATCGGATAAATCCTCTATATTCCTGCCATCCTGCCGCGATGGGTCGAAGTATGTAGCCATCACGTTCTTCTATTTCTCCCGCATACCTAATTCAGGGTGTTTATACCTAATTATTTGTTGCATAGAGGTGTAAAATCCCCATGGTCTCTCTATCTTTTCTGATGTGACGATTTCTGGGTATTTCTCCTCGATTTTCTTGCACCATTTCGTTCTGCTCTCTTCGACTATATCGCAGAAATATAACGTATTCTCATGATTGTCTCTGAGCGGATTACCCTCTGACATCACAGTGTTGGTATAGCTTTGCTTCGCCCATCTCTTACTTAACAATGGTTTAAGGGAACCGAAATTTTCAACATCATGATCCCTAATATCGATTAATTCTTCTTCGGGTAGCTCTATGGAGCATGGGTCTGTTTGACACTCTCTGACTATCATTTTTGGTTTCTCGTTTTTTTTATTTTCAATTTCTTTGCGGGGCTCCGTTTGACAAAACGTGCTAGTCATGCATTTATTCTCTCTAGGTACAATCTTCTTTTCTAACTCGATTATTTTCTGCAGGTTGACCTTATCATGTTTTGCTATCTTTCTGGATAGCTCACTAAGGTCTTTGGCCATGTTTTTTATTTCTCGATGTACATTAGTGTTTTCATCACAGAATGTCTTCAGTTTTTGTAAGATCTGAACGGTGTGCATAACATAATAGCTCGGTACTATGCCTTTTTGTTTTCCATCCGATTCCGGACTACTCACCTTCTTTCGTTTTCTGGACTTACGTCCACCCTCGCTCGATACCTCGCGATCACTCTCATCATCGATCAAAATAACTCTCAGACTCTCATCAATAGTTGAGTCCGTGCTTGACTTGGGAGGAGTCCTGAATGTAGTTTTACTCCTCTCAAATACTCTCTCCTCCATATCATCATAAGGCGTTCCCTCGCCCCCCCAGAATCCGTGAGCTGCGTGACGGTTTTTCGTCACGGGGGGATTCTGGACGTTCTGTCCTACCCCCCTGGGGTACTCTTGTTTTAGAACTCGCCATTTCATATTTTGAGTGCGTTTTTTATCCCGCACCCAAGGAGTCCATGTCCGTAGCAAGGGTTGTCATCATATCGAGCCGAAGTCCTGTCATTCCGTAACCGAATCATGTCCATGTCCGCCGCGATTCTGGGCCGCTCTTAGCTTCCCCACTCCTAACAGGAGAGTGGGTACTGAGCTCCTCCACCACGACAAGGTGGCGACCCTCGGAGGAGGACTCGACCTGACCTGACCTGACCTGATCTGACCTGTATGAACACCTACAAGCTGGATCCGCTACACTACTATACAGCTCCTGGATTAACGTTTGATGCTATGTTGAAGACCACAAACGTTCAACTTGAGCTTCTTACTGACATAGACAAAGTTCTTTTTGTTGAGAGTGGAATAAGGGGTGGTCTCTCACATTGCTCTAACAGATACGCCAAGGCAAATAATAAATACATGAAAGATAAATATGATCCGAATATACCTGAATCATATTTAATGTATTTTGATGTGAATAATTTGTACGGTACAGCAATGTCGGAGTACTTGCCTTACGGAGACTTCGAATTTTTGAAAGAATTCAATTTATCTGAGATTCTGAATACTCCAGACATTTCTGATGTCGGATATATGGTAGAATGTGATTTGGAGTATCCCTCAGATCTACATGAAAATCATAGTGATTTACCTCTTGCACTATGTCATATGGTCCCGCCTACAGCTAAATCAAAGCTTAAGAAGCTCCTCTTGACACTATATCCAAAGTTCAACTACATTGTTCACTATAGAAATTTGAAAATGTACATTGCCAATGGAATGAAGTTAACAAAAGTTCATAAAGTGTTAAAATTCAAACAGTCCCAATGGTTGAAGGAGTACGTCGACCTGAACACTAAACTACGACAACAGTCAAAGAACGATTTCGAAAAGGACTTTTACAAGCTTATGAACAATGCTATATATGGTAAATGTATGGAAAATGTGCGCAAACATAATGACATTCATCTAATTACGCAATGGGATGGCCGGTGGGCTGCCCGATCGCTTATTGCAAAACCCAACTTTCATAGTTCAGTAGTTTTTGACGATAATGTTGCAATTATTGAGATGAACAAGCTGGAAGTATACCTGAATAAACCCATTTACGTTGGTTTTGCTATTCTGGACCTATCAAAAATATTTCTCTATGACTTCCATTACAACTATATCAGAAATACCTTTGGTGAAAATGCTAAGTTGCTCTATACTGATACTGACAGTTTGATATATCATTTTCGAAATCTTAACATCTATGAGTACATTAAACGAGACAGCTTCCGTTTCGATACATCAGAATACAAACCTGACAAGGTATTTGGTATTCCACTACTAAACAAGAAAGTACCCGGTCTAATGAAAGATGGAAATAATGGGAAAGTCACGCTAGCGTTTGTTGGGCTTCGTTCAAAAATATATGCATATACTGTTGAGTAAGATAGTAACAAAGAAAAGTTTGTGAAAAAATCTAAAGGTTCCACAAAATCGTCTATAAGAAGCATCACCATAGAAGTCTATAAGAAATGTCTATTTGACAAAACGGTATTCGAGGGCACCCAGAGGCTTATAAGGTCAAAGAAGCACGTAGTATATTCAATAAAACAGAATAAAGTGGTTTTGAGTCCGTATGATGACAAGCGCATGGTCAGTTATAACCACACCGATACAAGGCCGAGGGGATATCATGTGGTGGGAGATACAGTCCTTATAACTGCACAGGAAGTCGCATCAATTCAATAGTTCATGATGGATCTTAGTGAAGAAGTCAAGATGCAAGCCTCTGTTGCTTCACAAGTAGCTTATGATTGTTACTTGAAATGTGCAGCAGGCGCAGGCAAGCTACTGTCCCAATTAGTTAACGAAGAAGAATCCTTTCTTGTGTCAGATCGTGTATTTACATGGATAGTGGAAGGGAGATTGGATGTTACTGTTGACTGTATCAAACAAGTGTTTTGTCAAAAAATGAGTATGGATAGGTACATTGACACAGTCGCTTCGGTATGTGAGCAAGAAAATCTATAATGGTTGAGCGTAGATGTGTTCAAAAAACTTGCGAGGAAACACGACTTTCATGACAAAATACACTATAAAACGTTAATCTTCGGTCTGCTTTCCAATGGTAACCTACAGGGTGTTTCACATTTGTTCTACCCCGTTAAAAGGATTACCAAAAACAACAAGAAGATTGATGCGCTCGTAGATGAAATGGTGTGTAAAGCCGCTTATTTGGCGAACTCCAAGGCCCTCAAAAATATACTGGATGCTATTAAAGCAAACGAAGACCTTCCATACTGTTTTTGTCCAGGTCATAACGTTCAACACGCGAGGATACTGGACTGGATACAGATCAACGTGGTCAAAGGAGAGAAACATCCAGGTGCAAGATTGGGATGGACATGCGGTCCAGATTCTGCAATATGGCCGTCTACATGTTATGAAAACTATGTAGAGACATTAGAACTGTTACATTAAATTTTAGAACAATAAAGCAACAACTTTAGAAATTTGTAATCCTTGCTTTATTCAAAAACCTTTCTAAATAAATTACAAATAAAAAGAAAAAAAAAACATTACTCTATATGCTGATTTCGTTAGATTCTCAATTATTGACTTAATTATCTAGCTACAAAGTATATGCAAGTTACGCTATTTGATTTTTATCAATCCATGTGTTATAACTACTATCAAATCCTAACCATTTGACGTACAGCTTTTTCCCTCTTTTCCTCAGCACCCGCTCGACAAGGAAAACGTCTGGATGTTTGGCTTTTTACAACTCCATTTCATAGAAACCTCCTTTAATCGTTTCATTCTTCTCATCTTCTAAAATATAAGTTGCTAGATTTGTTAGCTGCATTTTTTCACAGTAAAAATTTCATTGGTCCAGTTCGACGTGTATCCCTTTTCAAATAACGCTCTATATTTGCTGATGCGTACTTTATCGCCAACTTTGAACTTTGTAGTCGGATGTGCAATTTTAACAAATGTGTATACTGACTTTAAGATAGCTTTTTCGTTACGTTTATTTACCTCAGAGGGTGCCATTTTAATTGTTCTATGATAACTATAGTTATAAGTTTTAACAATTTGTGGAAGGTCGTTAACCCATTTGTAATTGCCTTGAAAACTGAACTGTTTCCACATAAGCTGTTTCAACGTACGGTTCACTCGCTAAACAATAGAGGCCTTTTTAGTTGAGTATACACTGTAATGGTTGATTCCATGTTTATTCATCAGCTTTCGAAAGTCTGAGTTATAAAACTCTTTACCCTCATCTGTTTGCAGGTTTTTGGGTGGACACTTTAAACTTGATAAGATACTTTGCATGGCTAAAGTAACCTCTTTACCTTCCTTGGATTTTAGTGGAACCGCCCAGACGAATTTTGAAAAGCAATCTTTTACAACCTGTATGTATTTGTATCCCTTGTTTTGCTTAACGTAGGGTATCATTTCAACAAGGTCTGCTTGAAGTGTCTCATTAGTTCCCTTAACAATTACACGACGCCGTTTAAAATTGAGCCTTGCAGGTTTGTGTAGTTCGTTAACAATATCTCGCTTTACGGAAGAATGTCCCATTCTAACTTTCTTAGACAGAAGGCTCCTCAGATGTAACAGACTCCAGGATGGCAGGCAATTTTAATACAATTTCAGCAGCTAGTGTCACTGACCTTGTGTCATTGCTTTTTCTTTTGAAATAGAGCATGTCATTGAACTTTAAAGGGAGGTTATGCAGTTCAGGCTCACTATACTGCTTATTGTTAATAGTAACAGAAATGTCATTAAAATTGAGTCTTATCATCTCTATTGTTGCTTCTTTCAAAAAAAAGTAATAGGTTGTGAGACCATTCTTCAACACATAAGAATTTCCAAGTGTCTTCTCAGAATTAAACTCAAGAATTATGTTGTAAAATATATAATTCGATGCTTCGGGGAAGTATCCTTGTCGTGCTGTAATACCATGTTTAACTATGTGACGACCAAACTTGTCAACGGTCATCTCACACAATAACACCTTCTTCACGCAGTTCTTCTATAACAGACACAATCTTGTTTCGATGACCTGTATTGCCTGCTGTCTGAGACGATACTAACAGGCGGAGTCTATCAACCAGCTCATTTGGATCATTCCAATATACGTAGTCAATGGGATTGTCGTTTAGCGACCTATACATTCCCTTTCTTTGGTAATACAATGGCGCTACAACTGACTTGTATTTTTCATCTTCTGTCCCATGTATTTGAGCATCGGGCTTAAAGTTCCTCTTCACAGCATTGCTGATATCCTAAATATTCTTATATAGCTCAAGATCCTTCCTCGTGTATTTTGCGGGTTCGCTTTTGAACAGTAGCTCGTATAACCCACGTGTACCTTTGAAAGTATGATAACCAACTTTAATATCCGGTCCTACAAAACTGACCTTCGGATGAGCCTATGAAGTATTTCTCTTTGAAGCTATCGTGTCGTATTCCGGTTCGATGGTCATATTTTCTCTCTTTGTCATGAAACATGCCGTCTATATTTCGCCTTGGAAGTTCATCGAACTCTTGTAAGTATTCCTCATATACTTGTGTATCTATCAGACCTTCAATATTTTCTTTACTTCCTGAACCTATTTTTCAAGTAAATCGTCGTCGTCGTAGTGCCTCACTTCTTTTTGTTCCTCCCGTTTTTGCACTGGATCATAACTATATTCCTCATCTTCCGACTTGAAATTTGTAGTAAGATTTAAGTCAGGTGTTTCCTTTAAAGAGTCAATTCTTTTCCTTAAGTTTGTTACTTTCATGGATATTCGCCTTGAAGCTGTTGTGGCATGAGGTTCAAGAGCCCTGCAGACCTTCTCATCTACCTTAGCCCTTTTTGGAGTGTTGAATGTTTCACTATCAAATCAAGGCTCACTTTTCTCTGCTTTAAATTGCTTGTCCCCATTTGTATTTAATCTTTCCACTATAGTTTCTAAATGCTTTGTGATTGGAGAGAACGCATTCTCATGTCTCAATTGGGCTTCCTTTAACGAGTCAAGTTTCTTTCTAATCTCATTTCTTTTTCTAATGAGCTCTTTGTTTATTGAAATAGACTTAGTAATTTTTGGCATTTTGAGAATCCATTATCACAGATCACACTGACCTGATCTGACATCAAATTCATACTGTGCAGCTTAAGATAATTTCGAAGAATATATAATACTACAACTGGATGAAGCAGTCAAAACCTTTGCGATAACGACCATTATTAATTTCCCTCTCTTTGTCAATTGTAAGGAACCTATGGTTATTACTCCAACAGACGGAGCATATTTCTTTGAATTTATCATAAGTTAAGTCAGTATTTACATGTTCAACATAAACATGTCGCAGATTTAGATGATCTTGTTTGAATAATATGAGAAAATTTGCATTATCGCGAATAAGGTGTTTTGGTATACCAACGTATGTCTGACATAAGTAGAAGCAGTCTACTTTCATATGTCTACCCATGCTAAAATACTCTTTCATCAGGTGTTGCTTATCACACACGACGTCATCAAATATAAAGACTGTGTTTGGTTTGGCTCCTTGCGGGGAAGGTATGTTATCATCTAAACTGCTGAATGGTGCATAAGTGACTCCTTGAATCGGCTCAAGAGCTCTTCATAGGTATTTAGATTGAAACAAGGGCTTTGAAAACACATAGACGTTCTCAAACCTAAGACCGTTTTTATGTTCCAGCAGATTCACTACAACATTTGTCTTTCCACAATTTGATGGTCCAACGACAAGACAGTGAATAGATGTTGGCAGCAACTCACCATGCCTCTTGAGATTGTTTGAGTTATTGATATCATAATTTTTTATTGGCAGCTTCAAAGTCTGCTCAATAAATCACATCGTGAAAGTTGACTGATCTCCTACCGCTGTGAGCGTGACCTTATAAATAGATCAGGCACATGTAGGATAACGAGCATAACTTGTGAATCTATTGGAAGTCTATAAAATGATTGTCAACGTTCAGGAAACTTCCAGTCACAGAAACGTCACTGAAGCTAACGGATTGGTGAACAAACTGATTGACAAGTTTCCATTTGAATTGCATATTCCTGGATACAACTATTGTGGACCTGGTACAAAATTGTCTAAAAGGCTTAGCAGAGGAGACCTGGGTGTTAATAGACTTGACGAAGCTTGCAAGTCGCACGATATCGCTTACGCAACGGAGAAGGGTTTAGATCAAAGACACGCGGCAGATAACGTTTTATTGAACGAGGCGAAACAAAGGCTCCATTCCTCTGACTCCTCGATCGGTGAGAAAGCTGCAGCATTAGGAGTAGTTACGGCCATGACAGCCAAAATTAAATTAGGAATGGGCTGCAGTAGTCGATCATCAACAAGAGTTCACCGCAAATCCTCAAAAAGCAAGAAACGTGGTGAAAAGGTGGCATTTAGTCAGCTTGTAAAAGCAGCACGAAATGCAGTAAAAGCAAAAAAATTTAATGGTATTAAAGAAGCCTTAGGTAATGCTCTTAAGACAGCAAAAAGTTTAAAAGGGCTCAGAAGTGTAACGTCTGTCAGGGTGATACCTGTACCCAAGAGTGGTGGTTTCTTACCCTTAATACCTATATTTGCTGCTCTTGGAGCATTAGGCTCAGTCGCTGGTGGTGCTGCAGCAATTGCGAAAACAGTTAATGATACCAAAGCCGCTCAAGAGCAACTCAAGGAAAGTCAAAGGCACAACAAAACAATGGAAGCCATATCAATTGGTCAACGTGGGAAAGGACTTTACCTTAAACCATATAAATCCGGGCTTGGGCTTTTTTTATCCCCTCCAAAGCCTCCAAAGTACCTTCAATAAAGCTACCCGATATAGCCCTTACCGATATAGAACTTTCTAAATTTGCTAGACAGTTAAAGATCAAGAATTTCAGAGGAGTCTTCATGAGAGATGCACTGCCAAAATCAGGCCCAAATTTCAGTGAATGTGGAATTGTAAACCTCGACACTTTGAACGGACCCGGAACTCACTGAACAGCTTACGTGAAATGTGGCAGCAGCGCAACTTATTTTGACAGCTTTGGTGACTTGAGACTTCCATTAGAATTAGTAAAATACCTGAGGCTTTCTGGTCAATGTCAAATTCTCTATAACCATGATACATTTTAAACATACGATACATTTGTGTGTGGTCATCTTTGCTTGATATTTCTCATGTACTATAATAATTTGTGTCAGAAGCATTACTAATTAGTTCTTTCGCTACGAGGCAGACGGACGGATAATGTCATTCACATTCACTTTGTCTGGAACGCAGTCAGTTCTAAAAGCTGACTGTTATCCTCCTCTCATATTGGATAATGCAAATTATGTAATTGGACTTATCAACCTAGAAACATACAATTCTATTCCCAATATTGACGCAAGTTATAATAAGTTTCACTTCTTCCCTGAAAATGGTAGTAAAGTATGTATAGAAATCCCTGAGGGCTCATACGAAATCGATGACATAAGCTATTTCCTTAATAGGGAGCTAAACAGACTGACTTTTGGCGAACCAGGTAAAAAGTCAAGCTATCGGAATAGTCGCCTTTTAACAGTTAAAGGTAACAACAATACTCTGAAATGTGAACTCAAGTGTACGTTTGATGTAGACTTTTCTGAAGAAGGTAGAGTAGGTGAATTGCTTGTATACGAACGCAGAAAACTAATTACATACGTGAAACATGTATCCGACAATCCATCTAAAATTTTGAAGCTCAATGCTTTGTGCGTTGAATGTAACATTGTAGCAGGCTCTTATCGTAATGGCAAGCAAGTTCACATAATTCATGAGTTCTTTCCGCTAGTTCCTCCTGGATATCGTATTGTGGAAGCACCATCCAACGTCATCTATTTAACAATCAGCGTCAGCGAAATTGCTGAAATTATTATAAAAGTCACAGACCAAGACGGAAAGAACGTCAATTTTCGAGGTGAAGTCGTTACAGTTAGACTGCATCTTCAAAAGCTCTGAAAAACCGCTATGAGCATTGTTTTCAGCCAACTACAATCTGTTGCTCATCATAGACATAAAAGCCGTGTAAACAAAAACATTGTGGTCAGAAGAAGTTCAAGTCTCACGCAGTTAACAGCAAACAATAGAGGATTTCTCCAATCTTTAGGATTTAGGATTGTTCAAAATGAGCAGAAATATTCTCTACGAAAATGAAAAAATTGTTTTTGATGAAGCGATAACTTATGCAACCTTACGCTTCTACTTCATACAATAACAACGATGAAATCAGAATACCGATCCAACAACAAGATTTGTACTCGCTACCATGGTACAGTGACCTGTACATTGAAGGCAAGGTTGTAGCGGCGCAAGGGGAAGCCCCTGCTCGGCTTGATGGAGTACAATTGATTAACAACGGAATTCTCTTTCTTTTTGATGAAATACGATATGAAATAGGTGGAAACGTTATCGATCGCATCAAGAATCCAGGAATGGCAACCGTATTGAAAAGACTTGCTACCTACAACAAAAATCAAAGCATTGCGCTCAAGAATGCAGGGTGGTTCCCTCTAAAGGAATCCACAATAACGGATACAGCAACTGGAACATTCAATGTTATAGTATCGCTACGAATGTTTTTGGGTTTTTGTGATGATTTCCGAAAGATAAATTTAAATTTGCAACAGGAACTTGTCCTTCTTAGAAGTCATACCGACATTAAAGCTTTGTTGTACGACGGAAGCAAATCTGTTAAAGTCGAAATCTATAAAGTATTCTGGAGAATGCCACATATTTCTGTATCAACTGCTGAGAGAACACAATTACTAGATATACTGAAGAAAGTTAGAGAGTTGAGCATTCCCTTTAGAAGTAGAGAATTCTATGAGTAACCTCTTTTGCCACAAACAGAGAGACACATGTGGCCAATCAAAACATCTATGGAGAGGCCACAATACATTTTTTTTGGCTTACAAACTGATAGGAAAAATCAATACAATAAAGAAAGCAGTCAATTTGATCATTTTTCTTTGAGAAACATTAAAGTATTCCTCAATGACGTTATGTATCCCTATGACAATTTAAATTTGAATTTTAACAAAAATCAGTTTGCAGTTCTATACGAAATGTATATAGAATTCCAAGAATCATATTTGGAAAAAGCTAGAGAGCCCCTTCTAACGCCAGCAGAGTTTAAGAGTATTGTTCTTATAGTAATCATTGACTGTTCAAAGCAAAATGAGCAAGTCAAAAGAAGTCCTGTAGACATACGGATCGAATTTGAAACCAGTGAAAATATTCCTGATAAGACAACGGCCTATTGTTTGATGATTCACGATAGAGTCGTCAAATATGTCCCATCGCGAAACATGTCTAGAGTGGCAATGTGAATTGTTTTATAGATTATCCTTCTCACTTCATGTATTTGTAACTATTTGTACGATAGTATCTGAATAAAGGAAATAAAATTTCAATTGTTTTTTATTAAGATCTATTTATTTCTCGGTTATTGAATACAATTGTAATATAGTGTTTAGGTAGTCACATAAATTGATTGAGGACCAAACCATATAATCAGGGTCACTTGCCCAACCCAGTTTTGCTTTACGATTTCTCAACCCTTCTTCATTGTTTTTCTGTAACCATTCCTTGATTCTGAGATGCTCAACATTATGAAGCGGTTGGAATTGGTAGCTCAAACTTTAAGAGTCTAAGGTTGTAATGAAGACTTTCAAAGCCTTATGGTTTGAAAAATATGCAGATTCACAAGTTGCTTGATCGATGCACACATTGATGGCTTGGTTGTTCTTTGTTATGTTTTCAATTGAATAAGATGGGTCGCCTGTTTCATAACCATTCCTATTTTGCGAATTGGAATTTCAAAAAGTCTAGCATCCGAATGAATTTTCAGTGGAGAAAGTTTTCAATAGGAAGAGAAATTAACTGTTTGTAAAATGGCTTGGATTTGATAAGAAATTCAACAGCTGCATTAGTAAAAGTAGCCTAACATAATAAAATGTAAAGAAAACTATGGTAATAAGACACTACAATATCAACGATTTTCTATTTAATTTCCTACCAATACATTAATTTCGTACACACGTCGGGTTAACATTACACACAATTTGCCAACAATCAGTCCTATGCTTAACCAAAAGAGAATGACTCCTATTACAGCAAACATCATAACACCAACATCTTGATAACCGCATTGAGTGATCCATGCACAGTCTTTATTTAAGATATATTCACCTTTATCAAAATTCTCACCAACTACTGTTTGCCATTCACTATCAATATATGTTTGATTTGGCAACAAGTAGCGTATTTTAAATGAAACAATATCATTTGCCTTATGTATTGGTAATGTACACATTCCTGCATAAATATTCATTTTACCCCATTTATTAGGCCATGTCTCATCGAAGGTGTTGCTACAGTCAACTGTTGCAAAGCATGCCGAAATATCAAAAGGAATTGATGTGAATAATTTGTGGTTCACGAGTACACTCGCTACAATGAAGAGCTGTGATGGAAACATTTTGAGTAATGATAAATTATATGTGACCGTCAAAGATAAATGAAGCAAAATACTGCAGACATGCGCACTGGAGCTAGCCTGAGACAAACTTAATATTTGTCGTTTCCCCAGCAGGACCTTCACTAACCATGAAGATCAAATTTCCTTCAAAAATTTCTTCATTTAAATCATCTATTTTACATTCTGTAAACATTTGTGCAAAGCGGTGAGGCTATATAACTTTGAAGTCTTTGCACTCCACGACCACTGCATCACCATTCTTAGTGTTTATCCTATCAAACGATTTGATCTCAAATCTTTCACTAATTTCCAACGACTAGACGTCAACAAATGGTTTTATGTATAGCGACGAGTTGACACAATTTAAAAAGGAAGTAGCCATTTCCTCTGATGTAGCTCACTTCCAAATACAGTTCCTTAGCATTGCGAAAAGGAATATATACCAATTCATCAGTCGAGCATGCGCTATAAAGTTTAGGAACGATAGAAGAATTGACTTGGTATATGCTTAGACTTATGTGACTCTCTGACAAATTCCTCAAAACTACAAGCAACGCATTTTGTGTTCGGTTGATCTGTTCCACCTCTACATTTAATGCACTTAAATTGTACGGGAACGACCATCTTAATCGCACTGAAGTATTCAACTCTCTACGCTTACATATATAACAGAGGTCTAGATCACGTGGACGCAAAGATGTCTGTATTTCCGGTTTGCAACAAAGAAAAGGTATCTGTTTTAACCTGATATCACTGATATCCCCAAAATTTGAATTTCCCGCCTTTGCGCATGCGCATAACTGACCGGTGATCCAGAATCGGCATTACTATACTACTATCAATAAAAATATCACCGGCGCTAGTACGAGGGTAATTAAATCATTCCATAAATTAGTATTTGGCCAAGAAGGCGATCGAAAAAATCGACAACGATTGAGAAATTTTACGGGCTCTGATTTTGATACCAATTGTGAACCGTTTCAAGAAAAATGTACAGAATTGACAAATGATTTTTCTTTGAAAGAAATTACTACTATTATGAATTTATTAAATTTAAATTATGAAGATGAACAAAAAGAAGAATTATCATATAAATTTTGTAGTAGTTTAATGAATTTAGAAGATCTGAGATCGGAATTATCAACGGAAGGAAAAACGATCAAGAAGATATCAACGACGAAAATGATGATGGAGAAACAAGTTCGAAATCATACAGAGTAAGATCAACCCAAAATTATTCGAGTACACCGAAATTTACGTTAAGTTATCGAGATGTTGAGGATACAATTCGATCATTTTCGGGTGAGGATGGCTATCAGGTTGAATTATGGATCGACGATTTCGAAAATATTGCAAAAATCATG
Source organism: Mylabris phalerata (assembly GCA_020740385.1). Taxonomy (NCBI): domain Eukaryota; kingdom Metazoa; phylum Arthropoda; class Insecta; order Coleoptera; family Meloidae; genus Mylabris; species Mylabris phalerata. The sequence continues at coordinate 61,999 of JAJEOX010000006.1, forward strand.
GGATGGGGTGATCTTGAAAAATGAGTGTTCGCCAAAAAGTCATTATCTGGATTGGCCAAGTTGTTCGTTAAGGGTGAGAAAGGCTTATGTTCATGGCAAAAGCTGAAGAAGGCACTCCGAGAAGAATTCGCTAAAAAAGTAAGTAGTGCTGATCTACATAGAATGCTGGGAAAAAGAACACAGAAGAAAGATGAAACACTGCAAGAATACGTATTATCGATGAAAGAATTAGCTTCCAGAGGTGACATCGAAGAAGAAGCACTTATTAGCTATATAGTGGACGGTATACCAGATTATTCGAACAATAAATTATCGTTGTACGAAGCCACTAGTTTAAAGCTGTTAAAAAATAAGTTGCATGTGTACCAAACAGTGAAAGACAAAACTATCAATAAGTGCTTTAAAACGATTGTTAACAATAATAATAAACAAACATCTGAATCAGTAACCAATAAAAAGAATAATGATCGTAAAGGATTTAATAAAAGTGAACCAAGAAAAACAAAGTGTTATAATTGCAACGAAGAAGGACACATTGCGACGAGTTGCCCGAAACCGAAACGTGAAAAAGGTTCGTGTTATTCATGTGGAGAACAAGGGCACGTGACGAGCAAGTGCCCTAAGAAAGAAAAGAAAACAGCCAGTACAAATGTCATCAATTCCAGCAGTTATGGAAGTAATCTTCAACCACCGTATATGGTAAATGTGGAAATTCAGGTGCCGCAAAGTGAAGAAAAGAAAATGTTGAAAATTAATGGAATTTTGGATTCAGGTAGTCCAATAACTTTAATTAAATCTAAATTAGTTGAACCAGTCAATTATAATAAGACAAATATACCAAGGGATTTTGTAGGTGTCAACAGTTCACGGGTTGAAATTTTAGGAGTTTATGAATCTCCAATAAAAATTGACAATATAGAAGTTATTTTAGAATTATTTGTGGTTCCAGATGAAACCATGAATTTTGATATTTTATTAGGTCGAGATTTCATAAATTCACCTTTGATTAATGTTTCTTTGAAGCCATTTATAGTTTCAGCAATAGATAAGTTTGAAAAAGAATGTAGATCATTGATGTTGATTGACAATAATTCTGAATCAAATGAGCTAAATTTAATTGTAAATCAAAATTTAAGTCCGAATATGCGTGAAACAATTAAAGAATTACAGAGTTTTTTAGGATTAGTTAGTTACTTTAGACGGTTCATTCCGAATTTTGCAACTATCGCAAAACCACTGTATAGTAGCATAAAAAAGTCAAGTAAATGGAATTTTGAAACGGAACAACTGTCCGCGTTTAATAATTTAAAGAAGACACTAATTAGTCATCCGGTTTTAGCTATTTATTCGCCGAAATCAGAGACAGAGTTGCATTGTGATGCTAGTGCATCAGGATTTGGTTCGGTATTATTGCAGAAACAGGTAGATGGTAAATTTCATCCAATAGCTTATTTTAGCAAACGAACAACGATTGAGGAATCTAAATATCATAGCTATGAGCTCGAATGTTTAAGTATTATTTATTCCTTGAAAAGATTCCATGTTTATGTTTATGGTATACCTTTTAAAATTGTTACCGATTGTAATAGTTTAAAATTAACCTTAGATAAAAAAGATATAAATCCCCGAATAGCCAGGTGGGCTTTAACCCTTCAAAATTATAACTATTCATTAGAACACCGATCCGGAACTAGAATGAAACATGCCGATGCACTTAGCCGTTGTCAAAATATTCTGTTATTAGAAGAAAATACATTTGAACAAAATCTAGCTTTTCAGCAAGCACAGGACGATACTATTAATAAGATGCGTGATATATTAGAAAACCGAGAACATCCTGTTTATGAATTGCGGAACGGTCTAGTTTATCGGAAGAAAAACACTAAAATTTTATTCGTTATTCCACAAAATATGGAAATTCAAGTGATGCAAATGTATCACGACAAATTTGGTCACGTCGGTATTGACAAAACAATGGAACTAATTACGCGAAATTAATGGTTTCCAAATATGAGGGCAAAATTGAAAAATTACATTGCCTCGTGTTTGAAATGTATAACGTACTCACCACAGTGTGGTAAAAAGGAAGCTCAACTGCACAATTTAGAAAAAACCGCCCCGTTTACATGTCTCCATATAGATCATTATGGGCCTTTAGAAAAAACCCCCTGTGGTTATCGATATATTTTTGAAGTTATTGACGGATTTTCCAAATTTATCAAGCTGTATCCTTGTAAAAGTACCAAAAGTGTTGAAGTAATTAATAAATTAATTCAGTATTTTAATACGTATAGTCAACCATTAATGATAGTTTCAGATAGAGGTACTGCATTTACATCAAACGAATTTAAGAAATTTGTAGAATCGCGAAATATAAAACATGTTTTAATTGCGACCGGAGCTCCAAGAGCGAATGGTCAAATAGAAAGAAGTAATAGAGATATTACTCCAATGTTAGCGAAGGTTACAGTTGCTCTTAATAAATGGGATTCAATTTTAAACGAAATAGAATTTGCATTAAATAACACGTGGAATAGGTCAATGAAAAATACAGCCAGTCGATTATTATTTGGCATCGATCAAAGAGGTACAATTGATGATAGGTTAAAAGATTTCGTTGAAAGTCAAAATGAGTTTACGCGAAATTTAGTAGAAATTCGGAAGGAGGCACTGACAAATATTGAAAATAGTCAAGAGGTTAATAAGCAATTATTTGACAAACGTCATAAGACCCCGAAGAAATATAAGGTAGGCGATTATGTGATGATAAGAAATGTAGATACTTCACCGGGTGTCAATAAAAAATTAATACCAAAATATAGAAGACCTTACGTGGTTAAAAAGACATTACCAAATGATCGTTACCTTATTACCGACATTGAAGGCTTTCAAATAACGCAATTACCATTTGAAGGAATTTATGAGCCGGGTAGAATGAGACCTTGGCAAGAAACGTCTAATTCGGATTTGAATATTGATACATAGTTGAAAGACCAATTATTATGTTTTATGTTTTTCATTTAGGCTTTGAATTCAGGATTATGCATTTATGTTTATGAATTTGTGCTTGTGTACTCAAGTCAATGTTGTATGATTAAGTTCTTATATTTATGACTTTATGATTTTGTCCTTATGATTATGATTTTACGAATATGTTCGTATGATCATACCCTTATGTTTATGTTCTTACGATTATGACTTATGTTTAGGTACTTATGTTTAAGAAATTATGTTTACATGCTTATGTTCAAATATGGAATTTTATGTACTTATGTTTATCAATTTTATGACAGTGAATTTAGCTGTATAATTTATGATGGTGGACATAAGAGTTTACTTAAATTTCTAATTATGAATTGTTATGTTTTAAATTATGAATTGTTACAAGTTACACCATGTGATCGAGGGCGATCACAATGTCAGGGTGGTCGAACTGTAGCAATAGCGTGGGAATCGGTCTTCGACCAATTCCCAGAACTCTGTTAAAGTCATTAGTGAAATTTAATATTAGGATTTAGATTTTAGTTTTAAGTATATTTTAGATTTTATGGTGTTGAGTGATTTTTACCGCCTGCAGCTGCACTAATGCAGATGTCGAGGGTGTGAATGGCAAATGTAGTTAAGATTCGACTATTCGATTCTCGACCACAGAAACCAACAGACGTTGTTTTTTAATTATTGAATATATTTAGATTATATAGAAGTTTTGAGAAGTTTTTATTTTAAGTACTCGGTACGACTGTTTTCGACACAATTCTCAATATCCTTTAGTCAAAATTTCTCTAGGTGATCTTACAACATATTGTTAAATAATTAAAATGTATTAATAATTATATAAGAAAGTACCCTATCAGCAATCCTAGTTCATACTGTTAAACAGGAAATGCTTAGTTTTCAAAAATTATTATTATAATATTTTCTATTAAAACAGTCAGTCTGACTTTAAAATTCAATTAGTCAAGATCAAAAGAAAACTAAATTGTATTGTGGAATCTTGTAGAAGTTTATTAAATAAAGTTTGTTTTTAAAAATTGATCGAGAAGATTAAATTATATAACTATATGGACCTTTAGTATGGAACATAGTCAGCCAATCGTAGTGACAATAAAACCAACGGCGGTCCACTGTAGCACAAAATCGATG
>JAJEOX010000007.1:0-115694 GCA_020740385.1 Mylabris phalerata
TCAAATTAGGATCTGACGATGGGAAATTTACCGAACCACGTGTAATCCTTTGTTATTTTTACTATGATAATAGGGTTTTGATTTTGAGGTTTTATTATATTTCATTCATAAACATCTCATGTTTGAGAAAATGGATTCTTGATAAAATTAATCAAATTTGATAAATTATGAAACTAAGAATGGTCAAATATTAATCCACAACATGTGACCAACATTGTTTCATCCATGCCTCGACGGTTGGAAAGTGTCATCGCGAACAACGGTTCCTGGACCAAATTTTAGTGAGAAACTGAGGGAATAGTGGTAAATAGTGTAAATAATTTAATTACCCAGACACATAAATATTTTTTTGAAATACAAATTTCATTTGTCGTAATTATTATTATATAATTTTCCAGAAAACTCTATTTTCAGTCAAATTAGAACGATCCTTTCCAATTACAACTTAAAAATTATAATAATTTTGTATTACTAATTTTATAATAAATCTGAAGAAAACTTCACTCTAGTGACATTTCAAAACATTCTTGCATTAATTACTTTTTGAATTAAATCAATTTTTAAATTATTACCCGCCCTCTTTGCTAAGAGTAAATGGCCTTTAACAGATTTTTGGAAAATTTTGCATGGCAATATAGGTATGCTGTCTTAAATTTAAAACTTCAATCAGTATTACCTTATATATTGTGAATAAAAAAAATACAATTAAACTCATATATGGGATTATATTATAATGTTAATGAAATAGAGCAAAAAAATTAAAACTCGAAATTAAAAATCCATGTAAAAGTAACAATAATAATTTGGGTAGCATACAGGGTGTCCCAGGGGTACGAGGAACCTCCATATCTTCGGTACTATTTGAGATATCGACTTGGAGATTTTTTTAGGCAGAAACTACAGACGTTCTGCACACTCTAAAATTATTTTCATTATTTATTGCTTACTGCTATACAGGGTGGCGCACCAAACTTATGTTTTTTTAAATGGGAACCCCCCAATATTTTTACATCATTACAAAGGTCTTTTGATTCTCATCAAGATGCTTATAATTTTATTGGGCAATTATAAACCGTTTAGATTCTATGGTCGAAAAAAGAGCGAAAAAAGCGTCATCTTTGAAAAATCGCCACGGCCTTATTACTACAGCTAAAGGAGTGATTAAAATATCCAGTCTTTTTCTATATTCTCAATTTTTCATTTAAATGCTTACTCATCATCCAATTCTAATTATTGTGTACAGGGTATACGCAAACGCAAAATTATGAATTACTCGTTTTTTTTCAAATGGAATGCCCTATATCTTGCACTACCATTCGATAGCATTTTTGATAAGCTTTTCAACGATGTACGGTTTGACAGGTTTATTCTGAAAAACTGTTAAGTTTTCTTTTAAAAATGATATCAACGTTGATGCCATTACATTTTAGTATGGATTAAAAAAAATGCAATAGATTGCTATGAAAAACTCTACTTGTTGATTTTCAAAAAACTGAAGTAGGCTGCTATCAATAAATTTGACACATTTTCTATTGGCAACTCTGTGAATTTCTTGGCGGGCTCGTTCTCCAGATTTAACCCCAATGGATTATTTCTTATGGGGCTACGTTAAAGAGTGTGTGTACAGAGTTCCTCCAATTGCGGACATGAAAGAAAGAATTACTGTCGCATTTCATTCAATTAATGAATTATTATTAAATAGAGTCAAACTCTCATTCGAGCCGGCCAAGAAATTTACAGAGTTGCCAATAGGAAATGTGTCAAATTTATTGTCAAATTTATTGATAGCAGCCTACTTCAGTTTTTTGAAATTTAACAAGTAGAGTTTTTCATAGCAATCTACTGGCATCAACGTTGATAACATTTTTAAAAGAAAACTTAACAGTTTTTCAAAATAAACCTGTCAAACCGTACATCATTGAAAAGCTTATCAAAAATGCTATCGAATGGTAGTGCAAGATATAGAGCATTCCATTTGAAAAAAACGAGTAATTCTTATTTTTGCGTTTGGGTACACCTTGTACACAATAATTGGAATAGGATGATGAAGAAGCACTTAAATGAAAATTGAGAATATGGAAAAAGACTGGATATTTTAATCACTCCTTTAGCTGCAGTAATAAGGCCGTGGCGATTTTTCAAAGATGACGCTTTTTCGCTCTTTTTTCGACCATAGAATCTAAACGGTTTATAATTGCCCAATAAAATTATAAGCATCTTGATGAGAATCAAAAGACCTTTGTAATGATGTAAAAATATTGGGGGGTTCCCATTTAAAAAAACATAAGTTTGGTGCGCCACTCTGTATAGCAGTAAGCAATAAATAATGAAAATAATTTTAGAGTGTGCAGAACGTCTGTAGCTTCTGCCTAAAAAAATCTCCAAGTCGATATCTCAAATAGTACCGAAGATATGGAGGTTCCTCGTACCCCTGGGACACCCTGTATGTTTCGAGACATTTTTCATTATCAGATAATTCTTTTTTACATTCTTTTGGTGTGAATTATCAAATCAAAGAAAAGCAAAAACCTACAATAAAACCTCGATTATCCGTCAGGGACGTGACCGGTGGGGTGACGGATACGAAAAATAAACAGATAATAGAAAAAACATACCATAGAACCGATGCTGTTGTACCCAAATTTCAAGACAATTCGTCTAGTCGTTCAAGCGTCATTGAAGGGCAAACATTCAAAATTTCACATTCATGATATTAGTATAGATGCAGATTTCAATTTTCTTTTTTACATTTAGACAGCCCTTTTATTTACATTTCAAAATCAACAATTACTATTCGTCAAAGCAGGTAAAGCAATTGGACAAATGCGATTCATCCCCTATAACAAAAAAGGTAGAAGAACGATTCAATCTATGTAAAACAGGCCAATTTCTTACCAAGCGTCGTTAAAATTTCAACGCACTCGATTGTACTTGAAACCGTATAAAAAAGGGCTTATTTTGTATTTCCGTCCGTATAAAAAAAACTTGCAATAAAATTAGCTCTTCGACCATTAACAAATATTGATCTTGAAAAATTTGCAAAAAATAAAAAAAAAATTCGTGGTGTATTTATGCGCGACAATTTACCTAAAAAGATCAATATTATCGAACGGGGTATAATTAATTTAGACAGTGATAAAAATTTAAAAGGGGCCGAATTTAAGAATCGGCCTCATAACTTCCCCGACTCATTCCGGATAGTTAACCATGAATTAGAATAGTAAATTAAAAACAAGTGTCAGATATCGACAATTAATGCACGAGTCATAGTTTTAAAAAAACTAACTTACTATAAAAATCAAAATCGGGAATCAAGAGCCGTGGCTATCTCACAACCACCGAAAAATTCAATAAGGAACCAGCACCTCATCAACTAAAACTCTGTTCACTGATCGGTGATTCCACACACACCCTTTTCACAACTTTCTTACAAACTCGATTCACGATTCAATTGCGAAATTTTGACAGAACGCCAGAACTGTCATTTGAGCGCGGAGTAAAACGTAGTAGGGTAGTCCCAACAAAAACATGGAAAAATTCAAATCTTATAAATTCAGTTGTCGAGGGAATATAATTTCTTTTTTGTTGAAAAATCAAAATTTATATTATTTTAAAACATTTATATATTAAAAAAGCACTAACCGAAACACAATACCCGCTCAAAAAAAAAAAAAAAACGCCTGAAAACAAATATTCTGAGGTCATGTTACAAAAATGACAGAAGAATGTAAACAAACCCGTAGGATTTTATGCCTTCAGTGATACCAACAGTAGATATCATTCTGTCTTTATAGACTACCTTTATAAATTTTGCTACGCTTTCAAAATTATGTTGGATAACCTTCTAAACTGTCATTTCAAAATTTCGCGATTGAATTTTCTATGGCAACCGATCCCTTATAGAAGGCGGCAAATTTGAATTGGTTGACTACACAATTTTGCCAATTTTGTGCCCTTATTTAAAAAAAGAAAAGAACATCGCACATGATAGATATCGTTTAGGGCATAAAAGCACATGCCTTTCCGATTGGTGATATCAAATTAATATGTTGTCTTAAATTTTTTTCAATCAACCCCCTCCCCCTTCCGCCCCCGTGGTCTGATTGGCGCCAAGAACTAGTCAACTCGAGCGGCCACCAAATAGTTTGTGCTGGCCTAATTTGAACTCAACCGGTTAAGCCGTTTTTGAGTAATCGTTGGAGAACCGACAGACGCACATTCATACACACACACACACACACACACACACACACACACACACACACACACACACGGGCATCAAGCTAAAAACTTCAAAAACGTGTTCAGGGGACCTCAAAACGTAAAGATCTGGTGAAATCTTGAATTCGAAATTTTGGTCCGAAACTAATAACTTCCCTACCCTCTGGTCGGGGAAGTTAAAAATGAAAGAACACACTGGACAGCGTTTTATAAAAATAGAAATATTGTTGAATATTTTGATAGTTTTGGAAATTTAAAACCTCCAACAACCATTGCTAAATATTTTCAAAGTAATGGTAACGTGACAATTTATTAGAGTCCAATCGGTATTAAAGGACACACTTATGATAAAGGACGTTCGTCTCTAGCCACGCCTGGCTGGTGGAGTTTTTATATCGCAACCAGTGGCGTGTTCAAATTTGTAGATTAAATTTGTAACTAATTGGGTTAATGTTTAAAATGCACAAAATATTCATTTATTTGAAAAATAAATTGATAATAATTAAATAATAAAAATTAGAAACATTTAGTATCTTACATTAAGCAATGTAAATTGAAAAACAAAATTCAATTACAACTATGTAATTGTTTCCACGCCACTGAATAGTTTTTTGTTGTCTCATTATTGGTTATCATCTCATTTTACTCCACCTACTTTTAACTGGAATTTGTGTGGTTTCATACGTGCCTTATCTTAATTATGTCCTTAAATTGGTGTCCGAGCTATACATTATATAAATTTATTTCGCTGATGATGAGATATCGCAAGACAAGTCACACCTTTTGGAAAAATAACGACTGCCTACCAAATTTATTGAAAAACGCAGGGGGAACTGCTCACAGACTACATCGAAATAGGAACTATACCCTTAAGCCTGCAAATACAGGTATTAAAGGTAAAAGACCGCCAGATTTTGGAATTGGAATTATTCTTGATGTTGGTTTACTTTTTCTAATTCCTTTGAGTGCATTTAGCGCAACATTGGTTGCAGAATCAAAATCTTTTGATTTATTTTGTTTAATTGCAAGTCTAGCTTTACGAAAAACTGAATTTAAAGCGATTGTTTTATGCTTTTTTTTCAAGCCTAATCCCAATTTTTGTTTGGTTTTCATTATACCTGCTACACCTGCAGCAGCAATTTTTTCACCAATACTTGAATCGTTTGCTTTGCACGCTTCATCTAACGGATTAATTCCCTTGTGTCCACGTTGTAATCTTTTATTTAATTTTGTTCCGGGTCCACAAAATTTATATCTTGGAATATGCAGTTCAGTTGGAAAATTATCAATAATTTTATCTAGTAAACCACGTCCTTTTCGTTTAATGTTTCATTGATGACTGAATTGAACTAACATAATAAACGTGTTTATATGAAAACAGTTTCCAAAAAAATGATAAAATATTAAGGAATTTTTTCTGTATATACAGAAGACAGGGTTAATTGTTGTTAGTCAGACAGCAAAATGCGTCTGATTCAGCAGTCTTCTTGTCTGCCAATAAATAATTTAGATTACTTGTCAGATAGAGGACCACAACAACATCATGGTATTTTATTACCATCAACGATTAGGCGTATACTTAGCGGACTTTCGAATTGCGGTAAAACGAATGTTATGTTAAGTTTACTAGAAAGTAAAAATGGTCTTAGATTTGAAAATGTTTACATATATAGCAAATCGTAATATCAACCAAAATATGAATATTTAAGAAATTTATTAAAACCAATAAAAGGAGTTAGTTATTTTGAATTTGATGATAATCAGGGAATTATATATCGAAAGCAAATTTTAATTCTATGTTTATATTTGATGATGTGGCATGTGATAAACAAACAGTAATTCGCGATTATTTTAGTATGGGAAGACTCAAATTAATTGATTGTTTCTATCTTTGTCAAACTTATGCTCAGATTCCAAAACATCTTATTCGAGATAATGCAAATATGGTTATTATTTTCAAACAGGATGATATGAATTTAAAACATATATACAACGATCATGTTAACACTGATATGTTGTATAATAAATTCTATGAAATGTGTTCATTATGCTGGCGCGACAAATACGGCTTTCTTGTTTTATGTAAAGACAATGAAATTAATAATGGCCGTTATAGAAAAGGATTTGATCAATTTATTCAGATATAAATGATGTATAGATTTTATAATTGGCATTTTATTACAGTTGATTGTAGTAAACGGTCATAATGAGTAAAAATATTACAAAACAGTTAATTGCAACAAGACGTAATGTTAAACAAAAATTAGATGCTCTAAAATCTAGCCAATTAGAATCAGATCAAAATTTGGAAAAGCAGCATAAACCATTGACAAATATTTTATCTCAAGCTCTAAATATAAAAGAACAAAATTTCGAATTCAAAACATCCCCCAAACGAAGTCGATTAACATTAAGTTCTCGACCATCTCTTGATTCATTGAAAACGGTAATGACAGGTCCTATTTTTAAATCATCAGTTGAGTCAACGTATATGTATAATCCAGAAAATACAGAAGAGGATGTTTATAATGAATTTGATATGTCTGGAAATAAGACAGTATTAGAACAAATTCCTGAATCATCATTTACAGAATATTTACAACAATACGATGAGTTACCGGGAATGTATGTTGAAAATTACATTAGAGATATTAAAAAGATATATGATCATACTTACTTGAGACACGATTTAAATACCGATAGATTTTTTTTTTGGTGATTCAGAAATACATTTTTGTAGACCTGATTTGAAAATAAAAGACGAATTATTTAAAGGAACTCCAGGCCTTTATGAATTAATTTTTAAAAACAAACCACCATTGCTTATTGCATCATCTGCAAGTGGCAATAATGCTCATATAAATGAAATTAACAGTATTATAGAAGAACTATGAGAAAGAGATTTAATTGAGTAACTAGTATTGTTTAACATCATTTCTACAATGAGTGTTGACAAGTTTGGTCGGAATCGATTGAAAACAAATAATTTTACCAATCAATCGTCATCATCATCATCGTCATCATCATCATCATCATCATTGAATTTTATTACCAAACATGAAATACAACAATTAATGTCAAATTTTGTGAGAAAAAATGATCTTCGGCAAAGTATTGTAAATCAACCGGATTTAATAACAAAAACTGAAACATAATTATTAATTGCAAATTTAGCCACTAAAAATGATCTTAAAACATTAATTACAAATTCAGTTAGTAAAGCTGAAGTTCAACAAATGATTGCAAATTTTGTTATTGAAAATGACTTTCAAAATTCACTTGTAAATTTGATTTCTAAAGCAGAAGTTCAACAATTATTTGATAATGTTAAACAAGTTGTTAGCAACTTAATAACAAAAACGGAATTTAATCAAATAGTTTCTTCATTATTGGGATATAATCATATATTAACATTAGGTGAATGGAAAAGTTTTCAGTATATTTTGTTCAATCAGAGTGATCATTATCGTGTACCTGTTTTATCTGGTACAGTATCTTGCATTAATTCTACTTCTGGTATTGAAGTATCTATAAATAGACAACCAGCAATTCCAATATTAAATTTGTTTCAAAAAGTATTGAACGCTAATGATGAATTAAGATTTACAGTTCCCCCTCAAACACTTGCAAATGCTCCAAATCGAATGTTTGTAGAAACTTTATTGAAATACAACATTAAAAAATGATCGATTTGAAAAGAGTTGTGGTTAATGAACTTCATAAACCGGCAAGAAAAAATTTTAGACGCCGTTATGTTATTGTTAAGGGATTAAATGCCTTGTACCAAGCTGATTTGGTAGAAATGTTACCATATTCAAAACAAAATTCTAATTTCAAATATATTTTGGTTGTAATTGATACGTTTAGTAAATTTATATGGGCACTTCCTCTGAAAAACAAGTTAGCAAAAGAAATTGTTATTGCTATAAAAAAAAAAAAAGAAACCTAATATTCCAAAAAATCTTCAAACAGATCTGGGAAAAGAATTTTATAATTCCGAATTTGCAAAATTAATGAAAAATTTGGGAATTAATCATTATTCAACATTTAGCAATACAAAAGCATCAATTGTAGAAAGAACTAATCGAACGTTAAAAACATTAATGTGGAAAGAATTTTCTTATCTAGGTTCATACAAATGGTTAAAATTGTTGCCGCAAATCGTTGAAAAATATAATTCAACAAAACACAGTACTACAGGTTACAAACCAATTGATGTTAATAAATCAAATGAAAAACACATATTAGACAATGCATGCAACCATATTAAAATGGTAAATTCACAAACAAAATTTAATGTTGGAGATAAAGTGAGAATTAGTAAATATCGTAGTTTATTAGCTAAAGGCTATACTACAAATTGGTCAAATGTCATTTTCATCCCCATGCTTTAGTATCTATTAAATTTGAATCAATAATTCTTTTATCATCATAAGTGCAATTTTATTTTGTTTTCCTGTGAAAACATCATGTTGTACAGATTTAATCAAAAATTGTGTTTTTGTTAAAATTTGAGTATTAAAAAGAGCATTTTTATAATCATCAAATTCTAATTTTCTTATTGCACTTACAATTAGTTTTGTTCCTTTAGATTTTTTAAAATCTTTCTTATTCTTTACTCTAGTTGTATACATTTTAGATTTTAATCCTACAAACTCCAACATAATTTCTGCACAATTTTCATCTTTCATTACACCTAATACTTTTTTATTTACTAAAGGAATTTCCCATATGTTGCTTAGAGGGTAATCACTAGTGTCAAAATATTTTTTACAATCTAACTTAATTATTTTATAAATATCATCAATAAAAAATTTATAAATTAAACTATCGGTATCAGTATATAATAATTTTGCTTTACTGATACCATATTTATCTAATACATAATTATAATGAAAATTATAAAGAAATAGTTTCGAAATGTCTAATATTGTAAAACCTATATAAATAGGTTTGTTCATTACAATTTCTAATTTATTCATTTATACAATAACCATGTTTTCATCAAATATAGTACAACTATGAAAATTTGGCTTAGAAATTAAAGCCCTAGCACCCCATTGACCCTCCCACTCAGTAATTAATCTAATATCCTTATGTTTACGAACATTCTCCATAGTTTTACCAAATACAGCATTGTTCATCAGTTTGAAAAAATGTTTCTCAAAATCGTTTTCAAATTTTTGTTTAAGTTGTGTATTTAAATCAATATATTTTTTTAACCATGGAGATTGTTTAAATTTCAGTGTTCTGTGAACTTTAGATAATACCATGCCATACTTTAAATATAATTTTAAATTTCTATAATGTAAAACATAATTTTTTTTTGGATACAGAGTTGTTAACAACTTGGTAAATTTAGATCCAGGAGGTATCACATGATGTGGAGCCAATGGTAAATCAGAATGTAATTTATGCAAATGTTTTCTAAAGTTGAAATATCTACCGTATGTTCACATCATTCAAAGTTACCATACGGTAAATTTTCACACATTGCTGTCCCATACAAATTATTAACATCAAAGTACATTAAAAATGATGTTGGCACATTTGAACTAAAATTATCTACATACTGATTGTTCGCTTTAGCATAACGATGAGAACAGTGTGTTACACCTCCTCGAATACCACGTTCAATAAACATTAATTGATCAATATCAGTTAACAATTCTAATTTTGTACCTGTATATTTTAACATTGCATCGAGGGCAGGTCCTGGTGCAGTATAATAATATCCAGCATCTAGCTCATAAATTTCTAAACATGTTTTACGAAAATTTTCAAATATGTCAGCCAAAAGTAAAATATCTGTTTTTAGATACAAATCGGAATATTCACCTAAATTTTTAATATCGAAAGCTTTCCATACAGTTTGAGCATGTTTATAATCATTATCAGAAATTGTTTCATCATTTAATTTACTATAAAAATGCTCTTTCTTAGGCAATTCAGTTTAATTCAATTTTTCAATTGAATCTAGTTATTCGTATGGAAAAACACCTTTACGATTCAATAAATCGAATTTTGTCTCATCGTTATTGCAAACGGACTTAACAATTATTTTTTGACAAGGTTCTAAGTACGAACTTAATTTATCTAAACTACATAATAAAAATCGAAAAAAATCAATAAATCGAAATTTGATTGATGTGTTTTTAACATATTTCGTAAATGAAATGTATTTTTCTTTATTTAGCGGCAACAGTTTAATGTCACCGCTAAAACAAGTAGACAATGATTTTAATAAAAAGTGAGCACCGTACCCACTTAAATGATGAAATACAATTGGTATAATTAAGCAGGTTTTATAATTTAGATTGCAGCTTTGATGTGCTGCTCCACGAAATTTATCGGTTGAATGACAATGATCATGTACTTTAATTTGTTCATCAGTAAAATTTTCACCGCAAATATGACAAATATTTGCATTGTTGAAATTGGAAACTTGTTCGTTACTTAACGTTTCCATTGGTTTGATATTTTTAAACTCTTTGTCAACAAATTGTGCAATTTGGTAAAGATCATTACCAAATTCATTTATACAATCATTGGTTCGAATTAAAGTAAATTTAGAAAAGTCTGGATTATACGAACAATGTAAATAGTAAGCTATACTAAAAGTTGTATGTTTTTGCACCATTACAGTATTTACATTGTTTGTATCATTATAATTTTCTAAAATACTTTCCAAATCACAGTACATGATAAAAGGAACGGGTTGTTTGAATTTAAAATTTTTAAATTTCATTGTACTATTTTCAGATGTTGGCATTGTAATTTTACATTTATTTATCATACAATAGCCTTAATGATTTTCAAGTATGCGTACGGATGAAAAATGATTTAAACACCTATCATATAAATAAGTTTGATGATTATTGAAAGATATTTGTGATGAAACAAGTCGAGACAAGTTTTTTATCCATACAAAATGATGTAATAATTCATCAGTTTTATTAACTGGTAACATTAATATATTAATAGTTTTAGAATAGGTGTTTTTTGATAATGCTACTGATAGAATAGATTTCCGTTCTACCCCAAAAAAATTAATTGATAAATCATTTTGTATTTCGAATTTTGGAATGTCTTTCAATTTAATTGGAAAACTAATTTCATCATATTTTAGAACTTGACTAAAGTGAGGGTAATTTAACAAACGATCAGAATTGTGTTCTAATAGGTACAGTGCTGAAACAACAGCCCAAAGAAAACAAAATTTATCATTGTTTTTTACAATGATGCAAGCTTTTCGTTGTTTAACAAATTTTGGAACCTCAACGTATGTTGAAATACCCCCTCTTATAGGATCAAACTTATTTATGTTCAGTTTTAGAGAAACAATTTCAAGTAACGCCCATCCACTATCACGTTCTTGAAATTCCTCTAATTTTTTAAAAATATTTTCCGAAACGTTAGCGGTGTACCACTCTTTTAAATTAATGTTTGAATCAATTACTTTATTACGAGTATTTAAACTTTTTAAATCTACTTCTCCGTTAGATGGTTTAATAAAATTTGCCGAAAATATTACACTGACTTTAACAATTGATGTAGCCAAAACTTTTTAATTTTTATTGAAAAACTACGAAATGCTTTTTGAAAAAAATCAATTGGACCTTTAATGCTTAAATTTATTATTACACCACTAAGTAATCTACTATTAAAAGCAGTTTCAACATTTTGCCAAATCAATTGTTGTTTGTTTACGTTTTTGTTAAATTTTAATCCAGGACCCGTTTTTTTCAGTTTAAACTTTAATTGTTTCAATTTTTCTCGATAAAACTTTAATTGTGCCAAATTACCTTCCAGTTTAAATAAATTATCACTACATTCTTTATTTTTAATTACTTTACGAATTAAATGGATTTGTTTGCTTAAAAGAGCAGTGAATTTTTGCACTTCATCAAATTTTTTTACCAATTTTAAAACTATTTTAATCTTATTTAAAAAATCAGTACTTACTTGAGCAATTGATGATGCTGATGATGATGCCATGATCACTAATAATAAATTAATTACATAAACGGAAGTATTATACTCAAAAAATGTGCAGGTGTTCATTTGCACTTGCAATAACTTATTAAAATTCACCTGTTGACGCTTGTCAATCACTATGATGCACCTGCATCAATGTAGGTCAATAACTTTTGCAGGTGTTTGGCCTTAACACTAACCTGCACCAACAACTCTTGCAGGTGTTTGGCCTTGACACTAACCTGCACGCAATATAGGTTAATAACTTTTGCAGGTGTTTGGCCTTGAAAAAACCTGCACCTACAAGTATACGCAGTATAGGTCATTCACATTCGCGGTACTTACTGTTTGTGTTGTTTTCGTTTTCAATAATACACAATGTTGTTGATTGAAACTATTTATTATGATGAACATCTATACGAACTATACTTAGTCATAACTAAGCTTAGGATTCTGTAACTACCTTTAGTTCACGCCATGGACGTTCGTGACTTTCGAATCTTACTGTAATCGCAATGATAACTATATGGAATATAGTTACTTCAGTTTGGTCATACTCGATGTTTTGTAATGTTTAAAAATTAAATTCAAAAGAAGAAAATTGTAAACTCAAATAAAAAATATCAAATATTGCACATTAATTGAATTAAAGTTCAATATTAATTGAGTTCATACACGTTGGAATTTTATCATAATCAGGGATAAAATTGACCTTGTATAATGGAAACAAACTATTTTAACAATAAAATATTAATTGTTTAGATAGACACTTTGACGAAAAAAGTAACACAAAAAATTAATACGAGTAATTTTTTAAATCATTTGTATCTGACCAGAGATTGAAATTTTCTTCTTCTAATTTAGAGAAATATTTGATCATCAATACTAACATTTCTAATGCATGAGATTGTTTTTGTTTATTGTTTCATTTGAATGGAATAACTCGACTAACCGTTTTGTAGTTGCTTATGTTTTAAAATGTATCCTATTAATTTTTACCTACCCTGTTGAGCGTATGTCCGCCACCCCGTGGTCTCATTAGATATTTTTGCATATATAAACACATACATATGTATAGAAATAATCTTGGTCTTTGCTTTTAATCTTTTACAAATTAAATATTAACAATTATAATTTTATTTTCAAATATTCAATTTTTTTTTTAAATGTACCTGATATTTCGATAATTTCATAAATTTTTTATAATCTATATTATTATTTTAATGTCTTAAAAATTTTAAGAAAACATTAATTTGAATTTGTCCATTCACATACAAATCGTATTTAAACCTACTTGCTGCGCTTATGGAAAGATAGTCTAAAACGAGTAAATATCGACCACAATGGACCCCTTGTTTATTGTACGTGACGTCGCTTTCTTACTGTATTAACTACGTTGAATGATTGGAGTACTACAAGCACAACGAACAAACATATAATCCTACAGAGAGATCGGGTTCCAACTGCAGATCGCACACATATATTGGAGTTCGGAGCGATGACGTCAGAGCTACCGTACGGTATAAAAAATCCTAAGCTAAGTCATAACTAGTGTTAGGATCTACAGTTTCGCCATAAGTATTTCAACACATTGAACCTACCATTAGCGTAGTTGTTCTATAATTCTGATTAAATAACTTCTTGTATGTTGTAAGCTATCGGAGATGAAAAATCATTATTATTTACAAATTATAGTTTGAAATAATAATTAAAATATTAAATTAAATTAAAATATTTTAAATTTCTTTACGTACAAATCATATGTTTATTAACCCAAACGAGTTACAATAAGAGTATTCAGGAGGGGGAACCCATTCCATTGAAATTTACAGTACAATCAAACGTCTGCGTTTTACGAATGACGTCGATCGGTCATGCGGATATTTTAAATGGTCTACTGTTTTTCAACATTCTGCTGCTATCGTTATAGAGCAACTCGTTTTGTTGGCGACGAAAACACTCGATTAAAACAGAAAATAATATTCCGCTCTACTCGAATTTGTCAGGAGAGTAGATTTTGGCCGGCACGCTCTACGGTGCCAAATCCTATCTGTAGTCATAACTAGAACACGAATGAGACATCTCCTCGTGTCTCTACCCCCACTCCCTCAACACCCTTATTCTTAATTATAATGTTCCATTTTTAATCTAAATATCGTTTTGGCATTACAACCGTTCGTCCAGATCTTGTCGTCCTAACGTTATTTTGAGGTATCGTTTTGTCTGTCTGTTCGTTTGTCTCGTCATCTGATTTTAAGTGATAGACATCATATGGGAATCTATTTTTATCTTCATGATTTGACAATAATTTCATATTTGAAATAAGAAATTTTCGATTTCTTTCCAGTATCAATCCATTCTCAGTTTTGATTTTGTACTTTCGAAGTTTTTCACATTTTCCGATTATTTTTCCATTTATGAATTCCTTGTCATTCCATTTTAATTTAAATTTGATTGTGTCTCCAATCTCCAGCGGTTTAAGGTCTTTTGCAGACTTATCAAAGTACAATTTTGTTTGTTGTTGTTGGTTTTCAACCTGTTCTTTTATTTGACGATCATTTGTTATTTTCTTTTTAAATTAACTTTTGGGTAGTGGAAAAATACTTCTAAGTGATCGTGAATATAAAATCTGAGCTGGTGATGGTAAATTTTTCCCAATTGGCGTATTGTGATGTTCTAAAATTGGTTTATACATATCTCTGTTATCTTTTTTTGATTTAATCAGTATATTTTTTATAGTCTGAATGTGTCTCTCCACCAGTCCATTGCTCTGTGGATATCTAGGACTTGATATCATATGTTCAAAGTCATAATCCTTCTTAAATTTTAAAAAATCATTGGAAGTGAATTGTGGTCCCCCATCACTCATTACTATTTGTGGAATACCATGTCTGCTAAATATTTTCTTGATTTCTTCAATCACAACTTCAGATGTAGTCGTTTCTAGTTCTGATATTTCAAAAAATTTTGAAAAAACGTCAACTAATAATAAGTAATTCTTTTCCGATAGAGCAAATAGGTCAACAGCGACTCTTTCCCAAGGTCCATCTGGTGTATTGTGTGGAATTAATGTTTCTTTTTGATTATTGTTTCTGTATGTTACACAAATATCACAACTTTCGACAACATTTTTAATATCATTTGACATTCCTGGCCAAAACAAAATTGAACGAACACGTGCAAGACATTTCTCTCTGCCAAGATGTGAGTAATGTATCTTTTCCAACATTTCTTTCCTCAATGTTTTCGGAACCAATACTCGATTGTTTTTGTAAATTAGCCCATTGAACGTACTTAGATCTTCTCTGTACGTGTGATATTGTTTCAAGTTTACAGGTAGATTATTTTTATTTTCGGGAAAACCATTTTGTATACAATTGATTAACTCTTGTAGCTTTCTCTACCTCTCGTTTAAACTGTTCCGTTTTCTCATCAGTTATAGGTATTTGTTTCATAATTGCCATCAGGTGAATTTCAATTTCTTCCTCTTCTTTCTCTTCCGGTTGTTCACTACATGCTCGTGATAAAGTATCTGCAATATACAGTTCTTTCCCTCTTTTATAAACTACATGTAATGAATACTGTTGCAATTTAATTAACATTCTCTGGATTCTTGCAGAAGTTCCGGTTAACGGTTTTTTAAAGATCGTTACTAGAGGATTATGATCAGTTTCTATTGTGATTTTTTCACGTCCGTAAATATATTGATGAAATCTCTCACATGCTACAACAATTGCTAGTAACTCTTTTTCAATTTGTGAATAATTTTGTTGCGTTTTAGTGAATGCTTTTGAGTGATAAGCTACTGGATTGGTCTCTTGTAGTAGAACGCTCCCACAAGCATCTTTTGATGCATCGCACGATATTGTTATTTCTTTAGTGTTGTCAAAATGAGCTAAAATTGGAGATTCCGTTAATAAATGCTTGATTTGTTCAAAAGATTTTTTCTGTTCATTTTCCCAAATAAATACATGTTCTTTTTGTAATAATTGTCTCAGTGGTTTCGTTATTTCTGAGAGGTCGGGTATGAATCTTGCTATATATTGTACCATACCTAATAATCTTTCTATATCTTTTTTGTTTTCAGGTGTTTTGAAGTTTGTTATAACTTCAATTTTTTTCTAATCAGGTAATATTCCTTTTGAGGTGAACATATGTCCCATGAATTTAATCTTTTCTACAGTGAATATGCATTTATCCTTATTAAATTTAATATTGTTTTCTTTCGCTATTCATAAAACTTTTTCCAGTCTTTCGTCATGTTCTTTTAGAGTTTTACCCCATATTAAAATATCATCAATATACGTTGCTACCCTTGTCACCGAGTCATATAATTGTTTAATATAACGAGTAAATACTTCTGGTGCTGATTTTAATCCATATGGCATTCTTTTGAATGAGTATTGCCCAAACGGTGTATTAAAAGTGCATAATCTTACACTCTCATCGTCTCATGGTATCTGCCAAAAACCATTGCTGCAATCAACGACAGAAAGATATCTTGACCCTTTTATTTTCACCTCAATCTCTTCTAGTGTGGGAATTTGAAAATGTTCTCGTAATATTGCTTTGTTTAGATGATGTGGATCTAAGCATAACCTTATATCACCATTCTTTTTATGGACGATTACCAATGAATTTACCCATTTTGTTGGTTGTGTTACTTTTTGTACAATACCCAGACACTCTAACTTTTCTAGTTTGTTTTTCAATTTATTTTCTAATGAAAATGGTACTCTACATGGTGGATGAACTACTGGTTTGATTGAATTATCGATTTTTATCGTATGTTTTTCCTTAAAACACCCTATTCCTTCAAAACATTGTTTATATTTGTCGATAAAATATGTTTGTTTTTTCTGTTCGTGTTCGAGTGTGTCTATCGTGTTTCTCTGAATTAAGTCAAGGTTAATACAGTCCGTCAGTGGTGAACCGTTTGTCTTTACTATGTAAAACTGTATGTCTTTACGTTTATTTTTAACCCTAATACTAAGATTGGTAACCCCTAAGGTTTCTAATTTTGACCCATCATATGTTTTTAACGTTCCCTTGAATTTTTCTAGTTTATTTTTTACAAATGGTAATTGTTTATAAATATTGTATGGTATAATATTACAATTTGCCCCTGTATCTAATTTAAAGTTAATCTGTGTACTATTATTAATTAACAAAGTTTCCTATAAGGTACAATCTATCTTATTACATAATTTAATACTTATCTTATCTATTCGTAGCTCTTCTTTCGATGATCTGTTTTCTTCCAGCTGATCTACCTTCTTATTCTTGCAAACACGCGCGAAGTGACCCATTTTGCCACATTTGAAACATTTTGTCGTTGTCTGTTTCCCAGTATTCTTTTCTTACCCATTTTTCCATTTCTTCGTTTGTTCTGTTTTCTTATTCTTTCTTTTCTCTTGAATTTGCATGACAACTTCTTTATCTTCATTGTTTGTTGTCGAATTAAAGTATCTGTTAATTCAGTAAACTCGCAACTTTTAGCTAATTTCCTCAAATCATTTACGTAATTTTCAATAGATTGCCCCGGAACCATATCTCTCGTAAAGAAAACATACCTTTCATAGGTGACGTTTTTTATTGGCTTGAAATATTCATCCAATTTTTCCATTATTTTGGAGTATTCCATTTTATGTCGATCAATATGGAACTTTAAATTATTATATATTTGTAATACCGAATCACCAATTACATTCAACAATATAGCAGCTTTGTAGTTTTCCTCCGCTTTTACTGTCTTGGTTGCAATCAAATATACTTCCAATTTTTGTTTGAAAAATTCCCAATTTGCAGCCAAATTTCCTTTCATTACCATCGCTTCCGGTAGTTTCGCTGATACCGGCTGCGCCATGTTTGTGTTGTTTTCGTTTTCAATAATACACAATGTTGTTGATTGAAACTATTTATTATGATGAACATCTATACGAACTATACTTACAAGGGAAGTATCCGAACGTGAATTTCGATATCCATATGTGACGCACCTTAAATAAAAGATCTTGACGAGCAGATTACGAATATGTATGTAAAAAATCCTCGATCTCAAGGAAAAGCGAGAAAATTAAAGATAAATGTTTTCCAGTTACTATTTATGAAACGTAAATAGGTAAACTGTAAACCGATTCATAGTGCAGTGGGAAATCTGTAAGGTGTCGTTATTCGACTGCAGACCGTCGACAAGAACGGATCGACAGCAAGTTAAGTGAAAGTTAGTGAATAGTGAAAAATAATACTACCTACTTAGCTTAGACAGTGAGTATTAACAGACTAATAACAGTTCAATAGTGCTATCAAAAGACAATTACAATGGAAACCGACGAAATACAAACAACAGAACGGCGTCAACAACAACAAATGAAAGTGCTTCTTAACAAAGACGACTTCATAGCAAATCAATGGCAAGCTCAAAAGAATAGAAAAAGAAGAAATAGTAACAACAACAGTGATAATGTTGAAAACGCCAGCAATAAAAAACCAACGATGAGACAATCCCAAGAAAGTTTATCAACAAGAAACCGTTTCGAAATGCTTGTTGACCACAATGACACCCAAGAAGACACGTCAACGACAAGATCACAACATACTGAAGACACAACAACTAAAACATATACACCACCACCCATCGTGATTCATGGTAAACACAACGCACACACCACATTCACAAAAACAATCAAAAGCAATATAAAGGAAAATTTTCAACTAAAATATACAAAAAATAACACAACGCTATATCTGAAAAGCCCTAATGACTACAACACTATCATCAGCCATTTAAAGCAATGTAACATCCCGCATCATACATACTCCAATAAAATCAACAAAACACACGCTTTCGTACTTAAGGGTCTCCCCTCAAATATTGACAAAACGGAAATAGAAGCAGAACTAGAACAAATAAATTTCATCAAAAACGTCTTTGAAATGAAGACAAACTCTAAAACAACAAAACCGTACCTAGTGATAACAACCAGTGACATCACGATTAAAAATATCATAAACAAAATCAAAACAGTGCAACATACAATCATCACGTGGGAAAGATACAATAATAAAAAAGAAATGACACAATGTCATAAATGTCAGCAATGGGGGCACGCCACATCAAATTGCTTCGCCATCACCAAATGCCGGCAATGCGGCGAAAAACACGACACAAAAGACTGCACCTCTGAAATTGTAAAGTGTGCAAATTGTGATGGACCACATAAATCCTCAGATATACAATGCCCTGTATATATATCACGGCTAAACTACAAAAATGCAAGAAACAACAAACCGCAGCAAGAACAAAAGCAACAACCAGAATATATACTTGCACCTATCCCTAAAAACAATCCTTGGAGTAACAAAACGGAAAATCAACATAGAAATCAAAATAATACAATAACAACAAATCATACAGAGATCGACCAAAACGACAAACAGGACAACGAGAATCACAAACAAGACAGCGGTACTCAAAACACGCACAATCAATTTGCAGTCCTAACACAAGAAATCAAAAAACTAAACTCATTAATTGATATAAACGAAACAATAAAAAGAATACAAGAACTAAACAGACAACTGGAAAGTCCAACGAGTGAATCTCAAAAATTCATCATAATGAATCATTTTCTAACAAATTTGGACAAATAATGGATTATTTGAACATCGCATCCTGGAATGCCAATGGAGTAATCAAAAGCTCCGCTTTTCTATCCTATTTTCTACATCAAAACAACATCGACATCATTTTGCTGAAAGAAACAAGACTGAAACCTAATGACAAATTCAAAATAAAAAATTATGTCACACTAAGGAATGACCGTTGAACGCTAATCACGCCTCTGGTGGTGTTGCGATGCTGATCAAAAGCGCAATATCATATAAAACAGTGACAACACCAAGAAACTCTATTGAATCCATAGCAGTTAAATTAAACAAGGACATTGTAATTACCAATATATACAATACACCATCGAACACCTACAGCCACGAAGAAATTGAGGAGATTATTAATGCTGCTCCTAAAACAATCACAATGGGAGATTACAACGCAAAGCATGTACAGTGGAATTGTCCAGAAAACAACTCCAACGGAAATACGCTGAAGAGAATAATAGACAATAACAATTACTTATTACACTATCCAAACAAACATACACATTTCCCAACGAATGGGAATCGACCAAGCACAATTGATCTTGTGGTAACAAAAGGCATCGATCACACCAACAGACCTGAATCTATAGATGACCTCGACTCTGATCACAATCCGATCATATTCAAGTTAAATTTAAGAATCCACAAACAAACATACATGAGAGAAATAAGATCGCACGAACATACAAATTGGCACACTTTCAGGCAGATCTTAGACAACAATATAGTAATAAACAACAACATGAAGAACAACAACGAATTGGAAGCTGAAATAGAGAAATTCACAAGTGCCATTATCAAAGCAAGAAACGCTACGAGCATCGTAAAAATAATTAACATATACAACGATAACCTACCCGAAGAAATTAGGAAACTAATTACCGAAAAAAACAAATTAAGGAAACAAGCGCAACGAAATCCTTCAATAGAAAATCGAAATAAACTCAAACAAATGAATTACAACATCAAAAATGCCATCAAAAATTTTCGGAACAGCAAACTTCAAACCAAGCTGGAGAATCTAGACATCAAAGACAATTCTATTTGGAAAGCCGCTAAACGATTAACAAAGAAATACGAAGAAATACCTGACCTAACGGACCATGAGGGAAAAACCCATAGTTCTACGGAAGAGAAAGCAACCGTCCTAGGTAAAATATTCGAGAATAACAACACGAACGAGCTACAAACTATCCCCGAAATTCAGAACAAAGCCGAAGAAATCGTAAACGCAATAAAACGCCAAACAATAAACCTGGATAAGACCGAACTAGCTAAAATATTAATAAATATTTCCGAAATAAAATCAACAATAAAATCTTTAAAAACCAATAAAACACCAGGACATGATGGAATAACGAATCTAGTCTCAAAAATCTCTCCAAGAAATCTCTAACGCAGTTATTATACATCATAAACACAATAATAAAACTTCAGTACTTCCCAGACATTTGGAAAACGGCAATGGTTATACCAATTAAAAAACCAGGCAAGCCAGCCAATCAAGCAAACAACTACCGACCTATTAGTTTATTAGACGGACTATCCAAAATCACAGAAAAAATAATAAACAACAGAATTAAAAAATTCGAAAAGAAAAATAAAATAATTATTCATGAACAATTTGGATTCAGAGCGGGACATAACACTACACTACAACTGGTAAGAATTCTGACAGACACTAAACTAGAATTCAAAAAACACAAATCTACCGTGATGACAGTATTGGATATTGAAAAAGCTTTCGATAAGATATGGATAGACGGATTAATATTAAAATTGAAAAAATACAACTTTCCAACTTGGCTAATCAAAACAATATTGTCATACTTAACAAATAGAAAGTTTCAGGTAAAAATAGGAAATTCCAAAACTACCTGCTTCAACATACAATCCGGTGTCCCCCAAGGGTCAGTCCTTGGACCCATTCTTTTTAATTACTACATTAACGACATAATACATTTCCAAAAAACCAAGCTGGCCCTATACGCGGACGACACTGCAATTTACTCTAGCTCATTCGCTGCTAAAGTAGCCAATAAGCAAATACAAATACACATTGACCAACTAACGGAATATTATAAACAATGGAAAATAAAAATAAATCCAACCAAGACTCAAACTATAATCTTCACAAAAAACATTTGGAAATATAACAAAATTTTTTCACCGATTCAAATCCATCACGAAAGAGTGGAAACAAAAAATGAAGTGAAATATCTAGGCATCACCTTAGATACTAGATTAAACTTCAACCAACATATAAAAAACATTGTTCAAAAAACTCAAAATTTAATCAGGACCTTATATCCTCTATTAAAATCACCATATGTAACACTGCACAATAAAAGATTAATCTATACAACTATCATTAGACCCGCAATTGTATACAGCGGCCCGTCCTGGTGCGACATATCTAACACCCAATACAAAGAACTCCAAATACAACAAAATAAAATACTAAGACTCATCACAAACGGAAATAGATACAGCAAAATTACAGACATGCATGAAGCAGCGGAACTGTTACCAATCAAGGAATACATCTTAGAAACCGCAAATAAATTCTACTTTAAAAACATGGCAAACAGCGACCTGACAAAACACATAACAACTATCAGGCGACATCAACATAGATCGGAACACACACTCCCGTTTGAAAGAATAGACTTCTACAACTAAAGAATAGACGATGGTTTATCAAACAAAATCCAAGATGGTCGCGACCAACAAACTCACCAATTTTGAAACATTGAGATAGGTTTTCAAAGAATTTTCCTATCATGAACCGTAACAACATTATCCTTAGATACAAAACGAAAGCAGAAAGAAAACAGCGGAATCAAAAGTATCCTAAAAACAAATTGTTTGTGCCATAAAACTGTAAATTTAAGTGTAGGTTCTCAGTAACGGGAACACTTATAATTTGTACACACAATTTTTGTAAAAATTTATGTAAATTTTTGTAAAAAAGAATTAATATAATAAATCCTTTTGTAAGCTAAGTGTAAGGTGTCGCAGATGCGAGATTTTTAGCCTTACGTTCAATTCCCGATCTGTGCATGTAGCTTTCTTTTTCCTTTTTTTTATTTTATTTTTTAAATCAAAATTAACCAAAATATATTTATTTATTTATTTTAACACTCATGGTATTTATAATGATAATTTCAAAAATTATGTCAAATTATGTCAGGTCTTATGCCATTTTTTGTGTTGAATGATTAGTTCGGAAAGCAAATGGAAATTGAAAATAGCAAATATTTTTAACTTGTTATTATTGATAATCACAAATATAAATTTCATAACAATCATAATGGAAACAAAGTACTATTATCAGAATGAACGAAATTAACAATTGGAAGACTATAAATGCAGATGTATTGGTAACAAATTAAAGAGAATGATTGTACTCGTAATTTTTCAAAGAATTCGATTTATCTTTACAACTGCTGCATTCTTTTGGAATATATTTTGGTTAATTTTGATTTAAAAAAAATAAATAAAAAAAAAAGGAAAAAAAAAGCTACATGCATAGATCGGGAATTGAACGTAAGGCTAAAAATCTCGCATCTGCGACACCATACAATTTTTTTCAATTTCAAAAAGCATTTATTGGTCTAATAATCATTACTAAGCTTAGGATTCTGTAACTACCTTTAGTTCACGCCATGGACGTTCGTGACTTTCGAATCTTACTGTAATCGCAATGATAACTATATGGAATATAGTTACTTCAGTTTGGTCATACTCGATGTTTTGTAATGTTTAAAAATTAAATTCAAAAGAAGAAAATTGTAAACTCAAATAAAAAATATCAAATATTGCACATTAATTGAATTAAAGTTCAATATTAATTGAGTTCATACACGTTGGAATTTTATCATAATCAGGGATAAAATTGACCTTGTATAATGGAAACAAACTATTTTAACAATAAAATATTAATTGTTTAGATAGACACTTTGACGAAAAAAGTAACACAAAAAATTAATACGAGTAATTTTTTAAATCATTTGTATCTGACCAGAGATTGAAATTTTCTTCTTCTAATTTAGAGAAATATTTGATCATCAATACTAACATTTCTAATGCATGAGATTGTTTTTGTTTATTGTTTCATTTGAATGGAATAACTCGACTAACCGTTTTGTAGTTGCTTATGTTTTAAAATGTATCCTATTAATTTTTACCTACCCTGTTGAGCGTATGTCCGCCACCCCGTGGTCTCATTAGATATTTTTGCATATATAAACACATACATATGTATAGAAATAATCTTGGTCTTTGCTTTTAATCTTTTACAAATTAAATATTAACAATTATAATTTTATTTTCAAATATTCAATTTTTTTTTAAATGTACCTGATATTTCGATAATTTCATAAATTTTTTATAATCTATATTATTATTTTAATGTCTTAAAAATTTTAAGAAAACATTAATTTGAATTTGTCCATTCACATATAAATCGTATTTAAACCTACTTGCTGCGCTTATGGAAAGATAGTCTAAAACGAGTAAATATCGACCACAATGGACCCCTTGTTTATTGTACGTGACGTCGCTTTCTTACTGTATTAACTACGTTGAATGATTGGAGTACTACAAGCACAACGAACAAACATATAATCCTACAGAGAGATCGGGTTCCAACTGCAGATCGCACACATATATTGGAGTTCGGAGCGATGACGTCAGAGCTACCGTACGGTATAAAAAATCCTAAGCTAAATCATTACATACTAGTGTATATTTATAATATTCCATTTACATTATGTCTCCTAGCCAGGTGGCTTTATACATAAATTCTTTTTACATTTCTTAATTATTTCTTAAAACAATAAAGTTTTCACTTCTGTTTAAGTCGTTTATTCGTCTGTAGTTCTTATCTTGTTCTTACAGGAAAAAGTGTCTCAAAAAACCTGTTAGTTAGTTAGTTACTTCCCTTGTTAGTCATAACTAGAACACGAATGAGACATCTCCTCGTGTCTCTACCCCCACTCCCTCAACACTTACCTCCCCCCCTTTCCCCAAACAAATCCCTTCTACAGAGACCCCTTTGCCGCAGCCATTTTATAACACCTTAGCCCCCATTTGGTAGCCCCCTTGCCCCATCACCGCCCCACAACCGCCATTTTGTGGCCCCCTTACCCCCCCAACCGAAATTTTGTAGCCCCCTTTCCCCACCACCCAGAATACAACCGCCATTTTGTACACTCAACGCCACCCACAACCCACCTCCTGCCTCCATTTTGTACACAGCCACTTTCAAATCTCCCGCCACGCTTACCAGCGACACTAGCGACAGAGACTTCTGGTGGCGGAAATCGAAACAAGTGAGCCGGAACCGGCATCATATAACTACTTCAGATTTTTTTTGGGGTGGATGAGTCAGAGGTTCTTGATGTGATGGTGGTTGTGGAGTATCTGGCAGAGGTGTAAGTAGCTAAGGCATGCTCATCGATGGCATTGATTGATTCCTATATCAAACACGGTTAATTACCCATTAACTAAATTATAGATAATGATTTATTGCTTAATTACTCAACGTTATTCGGTTTTATTAACATTTTCCATGAACGTTGAAACCAATATGCGGTAATTAATCATCAAATTTAAATAAAACAATCAATAATAAATACTTACTGGATCGAAGAGTCATATTCTTCACCATTGAAATCCATAAGTAATGTTCTAATGTCGATATTCTCTATAATATTTGCTTTAGCCATTTTTGTACAATACAGTGCGTTGAAATTTTAATGGTAAGGATTGTATGGTGTAAACCAGACTTTCCCTAGAGGGGAGATACTTACTATTGGGTATCGGGAGAAAAACAAAAACCAATTGGTGATGTACCTGAAATAAGAAAACATCAATCTTTAAATTATTACCCGCCCGCCTGGCTAGGAATAAATGGTCCTTAACAGATCTTTTGAAAAATTTTGCATGGCAATATAGGTATGCTGTCTTAAATTTAAAACTTCAATCAGTATTACCTTATATATTGTGAACCAAAAATACAATTAAACTCATATATGGGATTGTATTATAATGTTAATGAAATAAAGCAAAAAAATTAAAACTCGAAATTAAAAATCCATGTAATAGTGACAATAATAATTGGGGTAGCATATCTTTCGGGACAATTCTCATTATCAGATCATTCTTTTTTACATTCTTTTGGCGCGAATTATCAAATTAAAGAAAAGCAAAAACCTACAATAGAAACTCGATTATCGGTCAGGGACGGGACCGAAGGGGCGACGGATACGAAAAATAGACGGATAATAGAAAATACATACAAGAGTCGACAAGAGTCGTTAAAATTTCAACGCACTCGATTGTGCATACCAACTACCAGAATGTTCTAGAATTTTCTTGTCTTTTCTTCTTTTGAATTTCGTCGTATTTCCTTGTCTTTTCTTCTTTTAAATTTCGTCGTATTTTCTCGCCTTTTCTTCTTTTAAATTTCGTCGTCGTCTTTGTTTCATCGTCATTATACACCTCACTTAATACAGGATTGTTGAATTTTACCCCACACCTGATATACAACGTGTCCGATAAATGGCGCCCATCCTGATAGATGTAAATAGAGGATGAAATTCTAAGACGAAAAGTCTTATACCATTTCTTAACCTGACACAGAGGTAATGAGTAATTAATTAAAACAAGTAACGAATCAGATGCCCGCTATAGCGATAAGAGATACAGGAGGAGT
Source organism: Mylabris phalerata (assembly GCA_020740385.1). Classification (NCBI taxonomy): domain Eukaryota; kingdom Metazoa; phylum Arthropoda; class Insecta; order Coleoptera; family Meloidae; genus Mylabris; species Mylabris phalerata. The sequence goes on from JAJEOX010000007.1 coordinate 26,579, forward strand.
CTAGCCTTGATATGACATCAGTTACAGATTTCAACAATAAGGGTGCTCGCACAACACCGAATAATGTTGGATTGTTTTTAATGAAAATCTGTGGGGTTAGTGAATTTTTAAAAAAATTACGAAAGTCTTCACTTTTAGGTGTATTAATTAGTAATTTTAATAAAAAGTTGTAACATTAAAATGTTCCATTTCCCTGACTATCGTTTCCGTTTTTGTTCGGAACTCTAATTTTCTTCCTTTAGGGAGAAACTGGCTGGAGTAGGAGGCCAAAGGGTCCTACTAATTGCTTGGGTACCATTTCCGTCATAACATTTGACGTTGCTAGAAGAGCGATATGTCGTTGTATCGGGATGTTTCGAGTGTCCATCTATTTACCTTACCGTTCCGTTTCTTTTCTCTTACCGTATGGATGGATATTCGGGCATCGTGGTATGGGCGGCTTGTTGTTCTTCATTTTCCGGATAATATTCCGGATTAGGTCCTAGATCTCAACAGATTTAGGGCTGTTCACTTGGTTGCAGGGTGACGTCTTCTCGATGTCCTTGCAACCAATCTAATCCTTGAATTTCGTAAGAGCCATGTAAGCTTCTTGAGGGTGTGCTATAACAACCTTCACGCTGTCTCTGCTGCAGTGTCCCGTACCTTTATCCTGTCTTTTCTTTATTGTTTCTACTTCTTTCAGCAGTAGACCTTCAGAGGTAGGGATGCAACCCCGCTTAATGGAGTTTCCCTTTTCCTTCCTTCCCTCTTAAGCTATGGGCTCCCGAAACTGAAGGTCTCTCTACCCTTTTTCTTTCCTTTTTATTTTTGTACGTATCTGGAGAGTCAACGGTACCATTTGATTATCGTAAGTTTGATTTCATTTGATCTACTTACTTTCCAATTTTCTGTTTTCGACCATCTTTCGCTGTTTGGGGATGTTTTAATTTTTAATTGAGGTGATAATGATTTTTAAACAACCTGATAATTGTCGGTATTGCAGTATCCTTCCTTTTTCATTTCCGGTACTCGGTTAGCCAAAACGGCGTTGTTTATGGTGTTTATTCTATTTTCGCCCTTAATTACTAGTATCAACGGCGTTTATGAACACGGTGTCTTTTTGAACTGTGCGCAATCACGTTTTCGGAAAACACGTTTTCAGTACCCCGATTTTGTAGCGTTCATTTCCCGTTCAAACGTTATATTGGTCAGACGTTCGTTTACGTTTCGTTTTTTTAATTTAATAATTGGGAATTTACCGTACCGATTCCTTTTTGGAATATTTTCGATATCGTTAAATACCCCGGAGAAAGGTAATATTTTCTTTTTCAATTCATTCTTTTGGGGTTCTAATCCAATTGTATAGGGGTATATTTAGAGACCTGGAATAAATCCGGAATTTTTGGCTTGCACAAGCATCTTTTTGGCGTTGTTCATCCAGTACGGGTACTATCGCTCATCTAGTGGCGTAATTGGCGTATTTTTCATACCGGACATCTCACTCCTCCAGTACGAGGCGTCTCACTCATCCAGTGGCGTGGATTACATCATCGTACCGTGGCATCGAAAACGATAAGTTTTATCTTTATTTAAATTTTCTATTTACGTAGTTTTGCGTACGTCTTACGAGACGGTTTTTGATTTTTTATGTATTTTGCATTTCTTTAAGATCATTATCTGTTCGATCCTATAACCTGTATAATTTTGACCGTTTCTCTGATTATTAATTATATTTTCTCATTAGTTCCAATTTTTGCAATTCTGTGCAAAGATTGTTCAGTCAATCAGGATTTAATCTAAGGTATGCGACCTTGTATCGCGTATCTCCTGTGTGATTGATAATTAGAGAACATTGTATTAAATTTTGGAATCATTTGCATTAATTCCGTAAATTATCTAAATTTAAAACGAGTTCGAACTCATTTAGTATAAGAAATCTCTAAATTAAACCACATTATTAGAGTGGTATATTTCACTTCCATTTGTTTTTTTTGTTAATAATTAAAAATTGTAACAGTTGATACCAACCTCTAAGCTAGTTCTTTTTAGAAAAACATGAGGACGTTGAAGATTTATTCTTAGTGCTTTTTTGTAAGTGTTTTCGTCAATTTCCAATTGTTGCAAAATTTCTTTCAAAACTAATTAATTTTGGATTTTTATACAAATCTTCCATCAATTTGTTAATTTTCTCTAGAGCAGTTTTCAGCTCTTCTTTTTGATATTCTTTTGGTAAAGGTTGTAAAATTGTTGTGTTCTTTATGTGTATGTTTATGATACTGTAATTTTACATACGGATCATCTTCATTTAGGCGACAACTTATGAATTTGTCTATAAAATTCTCACACTCCTGAATACTATTTGAATCTTCAGCATCATAAACAGGACAATTGTCAAGCCACAAAAAAATATGTTCGTGTGGCGATCCTCTCTGTTGAAATTCTACTCTCTCATAACTGTCCAAAACTGTATGTTCACCAAAAATGCTATTTTCCTGTTTCAAAAATACCATAAATTTGTTAACTTTATAATCAAAGTACCTAGCGCATGTAACTGGGTCATTTCTCACCAAATCAGTTTTTTTTGTTATCGTCTAACAAAAATGCTTCTTCCAAACTTATTTTTTCATTATCCCTCAAATAAACTAATGTCTGAAGAAGCTCAGGCCACCAACTTTCAGCAGCTGTAAGCGTTAAAAAGAACGTTGGCTTACCTAGTTGTCTAATAGTTGTCATTAATTCTCTTTTGCGCATTTCCCAATAAGCAGGTGAAGATTGAATTTGTTTGAGAATCTTGTATCCATCGTCAAATTTCACAATTTCATCGATTACATTTTCATGCATTACATTATTCTTAAACAAACATTGATATTTTCCAAACAATGTAACTCCAATTTTTTCTTTGCCATGAAAAAAAGACGAGTTGGTATACAAGATCTGCGATCTCTTCTTCGTACTTCTGATTTTACTCTATCACTGTAACTAATAAAATTTTCAATATTAGACTTTTGACCGGCAAATATTTTTGGAAAACATAACTCCTCCAAATCAGGAACGACAAGCCAGGGACTTGGTTTTCTATTCTGTCCTGGAGCAATAATTTTTACAGAATTCACTACTTCTAAAGTTCTATCCATTAATAGAACTTCATCATCAATTTCATATAGAGATCTTTTGTTTTCATTTGTTATAATAAATTTCTCAAGTTGGGATATTTTTTTTAAATCCATATCACTTTGGCTTCCAAATGATTCGATACATTGGAGATCGTCTTTCGTCTTTGTATCGTTAATGTCTTCAACATCTCTTTTATCAACAACAAAATCCAAATTATAAATGTCTTTATCCGTATTATATCGGAACATATCCAAAAAGTGTTTATCTATTTCAATATTGTAAGCTTTGTACAATGGCGTTGCTATCAAATACTGCAAAGCTTCAAACACCTTCTTTTGACATATTGTCTCAAACATGTAGTCCGATTTATGCAAAACATGTCGCTTCAATTTCACTTGAATCGTAGCCATGTTATTGAAAGTTCTAGGCAAAATCTGAAAAGAGTTAAATATTTGTAAAAATCCTATAATCATCCATATTATGAAAACAATCTTCAATAAAACGGAATAATCTATTATTAGTTGTGCCCCTTTCATTGTCAGTCCACGTTGACTAGTATACGCTAAAACCATATTTTTAGCAATAAGGACAATACAATCAAACACTCGTAGCTTCAACTTAACCTCATAACGCAACGATACAATAAAAACTCAATAGATTAATTGTAATATAATTTCTACAATTTCTGTACTAGTCAACATGGATTTATAGGCACAGTGGACTTTTCCAAGGCGGCGATAACATTACTCCATTTAGCGATTGAAATGCCTCATTTTAGTTATAACAAAAGCAATTCTTATAAACGTTAATAATATAACCTATAGGTATATGAAATGAACTATTTATTCACCTGTAGCATGTCATCGATGTCCACGGCGATGTTAACCACACTTCCTAACATACTCAGTTGCGGGTTGATAGAATATGGTTTTAGTGGACGAATCTGCATAAAATTAATATATGGTGCAACCATTCTTTCTTCTAAAGAACTTAACTGCTTCAAGCAGTCCGGTACAACTGGAAACTTTAATCCGTTGCTCGTAGATAGCTTTGGAATTTTACCTTTACTAATATATTTATAACAAGTATTACATACGTAACTAGATTCAATATTTTTTACAAGTGTATATATGTCATCTGAGACATTGGAACGAGAAAATGATTTTACTGAATGTTTAAAAAAAATTCCTTCACAACAACATGTAAATTCGATAGTGCAACAATGGTCCCTAATAAATTGAAGCTGCAACTTACAACTTGTATTTGATGATCTAATGAGATTGTTATATAGATTCTGTCTGAATTTGAAAAATTCGATAGTACGTTTCTCCATTTTTCTAAATTTATCCCTCTGCTGTTCTGTTTCCAAGTACAACTCATCTTCCCTATTGTGTTTGTTTCTATCTTTATTCTTTGACTTTTCTGACAGTCTATAATTTTCATCATCTCTTAGCTGCACATTTCTTAATTTATTCTTTTCATTTTCAGACATTCTATAATTGTCATCATCTCTTAGCTGCACATTTCTTAATTTATTATTTTCATTTTCAGACATTCTATAATTGTCATCATTCCTTAGCTGCACATTTCTTAATTTATTATTTTTATTTTCAGATGTTCTATAATCGTCATCATCCCTTAGCTGCACATTTCTTAATTTATTATTTTTATTTTCAGATGTTCTATAATCGTCATCATCCCTTAGCTGCACATTTCTTAATTTATTCTTTTCATTTTCAGACGTTCTATAATCGTCATCATCCCTTAGCTGCACATTTCTTAATTTATTCTTTTCATTTTCAGACGTTCTATAATTGTCATCATCTCTTAGCTGCACATTCCTTAATTTATTATTTTCATTTTCAGACGTTCTATAATCGTCATCTCTTCTTAATTCTATATTCCTTAATTTATTATTTTCATTTTCATTCGTTTTGTAATGCACATCGTTTCTCAGTTTTCTCGTTCTTTGTAAATTTTTTTCATTTTCTGAACTTCTGTACTCATTTATTTTTCTCATGTCTTCTTTTCTTTGTTTATCAATTTCTTTCTCCTTTAGTCGGTACTTTCTTCTCTAATTGTCCGTCGATATTCAGAACCTCTTTCGCGACGTTTTTTTTGTGTATTTGTTTCAACAACATCCATATTTTTAGTACCAACCGCCGCTTCGTTAGAACTCTTGTCATTATTTATTTTATTATCTTGATACTTTGCTTTCTTTGCTTTCTTTATTTGATCAGAAGACTTCCTTTTCACTCTCGACCCTACAAATGACTTTTATAAGTGACACTTTTTTATTTCATTTGAATAGATAACTATCCAACCTATTTTTCCTATGTCACTCGGTCCGCAAAGAATCACTTTCCACACTTGTAATAAAAGTTTTATACAAGTTTTACAAGAAGTGACATTCAATAATGAATAATAATGGCAACAGAAATTTTAATTTATTTTCAGTTTGTCAATTATGAATAGATGAAAACAATTATTTTCTGATCTTATAATGGAAAATACTGTCTTTAAATATTTTTGGTTAAAGTAAAAAGTACTTTTTATGCAAACACAAAATGGTATCTTACGACTAGCTAATCCCTAATCATATAAAATTGTGTGATAAATAAAAAACTTTAGTTTACTTACCGCCTATATGAATAGTAAAATTATTATGTATTAATTCATCCATTATAATAAATTAATAACACAATTAAAAACACCGAAAATTTCAATGAAAACTTTCGCAAAAACAATTCGAAAATTGCCACCGAAATTAAAACAACAAAATTATTTATACTCTATAACCAACACTTTGTGTTCTCCCGTTGCTCAGTATCCAGGAGCGATGGATGGGTTCGTTAGGGGTTCTTTTGGGTTTTAAAAATAGCTGTTAAAGGGCGCCACCACGATTTATAAAATTTATAGAATCCCACAATCGTGGAATAGGATTCCGTTAAACAAAATAAAGTTGAAATCAAACAATTTAATGATTTACAAAAAAAAATAACAAATGGAAGGGAAATATACCACTCTAATAATGTGGTTTAGTTTTCTATTATGCTAATAGAGTTCGAACTCGTTTTGAAATTTAGATAATTTATAAAATTAATGAAAATGATTTTTAAAATTTCTGTACTGTATTCTGATTATCACTCACACAGGAGATACGCGATACAAGGTCACATACCTTAGATAAATCCTGTGTGACTGGACAATTTAACAAAGAATTAGCAAAAATTGAAACCAAAGAGAAAATATTATAGTTAATTAACGAAACGTTCAAAATAATACAAATTATATTATTGAACGGATAATGATCTTAGCGAAACGCAATTTGCCTAGAAAATCAAAAAACAGTCTCGTAGGACGTAGGCAAAAGTACGTTAATAGAAACATTAAATAAAGATTAAACTTATCGTTTTCGATGCCACGGTACGATGATGTAATCCACGCCACTGGATGAGTGAAACGCACGGTAACAGGAACGAAGAATGAAACGCCAGTTACGTTGAATGAATGAATTTGAAAAGAAAATATTACCTTTCTCCGGGGTATTTAACGATATCGAAAATATTCCACAAAGGAATCGGTATGATAAATTCCCAATTATTAAATTGAAAAAAAAACGAAACGTAAAGTAACGTCTGATCAATTCAACGTTTAAAAGGGAAGTGAACGCTACAAATTCGGGGTACTGAAAACGTGTTTTCCGAAAACGTGATTGCGCACAGTTCAAAACGACACCGTATTCATAAACGCCGTTAGTACTAGTAATTAAGGGCGAAAATAGAATAAACACAATAAACAACGCCGTTTTGGCTAACTGAGTACCGGAAATGAAAAAGGCAGGGCACTGTAATACCGACAATTATCAGGTTGTTTAAAAATCGTTATCACCTCAACTAAAAATCAAAACATCCCCAAACAGCGAAAGATGGTCGAAAGCAGAAAATTGGAAAGTAAGTAGACCAACTGAAATCAAACTTACGATAAGCAAATGGTACCGTTGATTCTCCAGATATGTACAAAAATAAAAAGGAAAGGAAAAGGGTAGAGAGAGAGAGAGAGAGACCTTCAGTTTCGGGAGCCCAGAGCTTAAGAGGGAAGGAAGGAAAAGAGAAACTCCATTAAGCGGGGTTGCATCCCTACCTCTGAAGGTCTACTGCTGAAAGAAGTAGAAACAATAAAGAAAAGAAAGGATAAAGGTACGGGACACTGCAGCAGAGACAGCGTGAAGGTTGTTATAGCACACCCTCAAGAAGCTTACATGGCTCTTACGAAATTCAAGGATTTAGATTGGTTACAAGGACAACGAAAAGACGTCACCCTGCAACCAAGTGAACAGGCCTAAATCTTATAGATCCAGGACCTAATCCGGAGTATTATCCGGAAAAATGAAGAACAACAAGTCGATCATACCACGATGCCCGAATATCCATCCATACGGTAAGAGAAAAGAAACGGAACGGTAAGGTAAATAGATGGACACTCGAAACATCCCGATACAACGACATATCGCTCTTCTAACAACGTCAGATGTTATGACGGAAATGGTACCCAAGCAATTAGTAGGACCCTTCGGCCTCCTACTCCAGCCAATGTCTCCCCAAAGGAAGAAAATCAAAGCTCAGAACAAAAACGGAAACGATAGTCAGGGAAATGGAACATTTTAATGTTACAACTCGATTCACTCACGGAATATAAGATTTTGTTTTAAAAAAATCTCATTAGTTTTCTAAAAAGGCGCAAAATTTGAAAATAACCAATAACCAAGCAATACGTCAGTAGATTAATCACTAGATAATTTTAAAAAATAAAGGAAAACTAATAAAAATTAATTATCAAAAATTCAAAAAATATTGATGAAAAGGTTGACATTGGAAATGTTAATGTGATTCGACGCAAAATTTTTTATGCCTATCCAATTGTGTAAAGAAAAATATACTACTGTATTTAAAATAAGAACAATATTACCATCTGAAAATTACCTGAAAGAAAAATTTATTTCAGCTAAACGCTAAAGGACAATTCAATTATGTAAAATTTATTTTAGAAAATATAATATTTATACTACTAGAATTCTAAATTTCAATTATTCAAACGCAGTATTTTTTGAAATATTAATGATTCAAACAAACATTACAAAATCAACATTTTCAGAAAAGTTAAAATTGCTGGAGAAGTATTAATGGTAGACCATGTCATTTTACAAAAATTCCATTAAATTTTAGCATAAAATCTAAATATGCAATAAAAAAAAAAAAAAATTCAGCATTTAAAAAAAGTATAATGAATGAGAATTGAACGTAAGACTTAAAACGTTGTACTTGCGACACCTGGCAGTTTTCCCACTACACTATGAACCAACTCGAATTTTGGTTGTTTACGTTTCATAAATAGTAGTAGAAAACATTTATCTTTTAATTTCGATTGGTGATATCAAATTAATATGTTATCTTAAATTTTTTCAATCAACCCTCTCCTCCTTCCAGCCCCGTGTTCCGATTGGCACCAAAAACTAATCAACTCGAACGGCCACCAAATGGTTTGTGCTGACCAAATTTGAACTCAATCGGTTAAACCGTTTTTGAGTAATCGTTGGAGAAACGACAGACACACACACACACACACACACACACACACACACACACACACACACACACGCGCGCGCGCGCACACACGCACCACACACACGGACACGGACACACGGACATCATGCTAAAAACTTCAAAAACGTGTTCAGGGGACCTCAAAACGTAAAGATCTGGTGAAATCTCGAATTCGAAATTTTGGTCCGAAACTAATAACTTCCCTACCCTCTGGTCGGGGAAGTTAAAAATAGTTGAAGAGAAAATTTTTTTAGAGTTTTATTCCATCAACATAAATTCTCGAATACAAGATAATTATTTTTCTCACTTTTTGCACATGATGTTCAATATAACAGCAACTACAAGTGCCAGGTCCCTCGGTAGTTGTATCCTTAGACCAGGGACATTCTGGGAACTGTAATCCATATCGTGATTGAATTTTTCCACGGTTAATTAATCGTTGACAGTTGATACTGTCTGCCTTATGTTCCTCCAAAAGTACCTTCTCAAATCGTTGAAGGAAAGCATTTATGTCCATGTTTTGTTAATTAATAAAATACAACAGGTTTCCGTGTCATATTTATACAGGAAAGTAGTGTACAAAAAAAGTAGCTACCAACCAATCGCAGCAGCTTGTCCAGCGTGCAACAAGTCAATTGCGAAATTTATCATGTTATTGCCTAACTGAGGTGTAGATAAAAAAATAAAAGCGATATTTCTGGAGCAGAAAATTCATAAAACATTTATTTGTTAAAAACTAAAATACGTTTATTTGTTAAAAAAATTAAGAAATATTCATATTATAATGTTCTGTAACTGTTGAAGCGTTTATATATTCTATGGTTTGAGCCAACGATTTTGGTATATCAAATTCCCCATTACTTAGAATGATTATTGAAACCTGCTTCACGATATTCGTAGCAGTCGATTTTTAGAGACCGTTCTTCAGAGCGAGCATCATACGTACACCGCACGTTTAGTGTTATTCCATCAGTATATTCCAATTTGAAATGACGATAGAATAGATGGTCACTTTGAATGATGCCGCCAATTTCAGATTCTCGAAAAATTAATGATTGTCGAAAACTTTTAATTGCTTCATTGACTGTCACATTGTGTTCCAGTCCAGTTGGTTCTACTAGTGATTCAGGTGGATCATCTGCTGCATCACTAGAATCGACAATGGTTGAATTAAATGTACCTTTGCTTTGTCTGTCTCGAACAAAGTTTCTTGTGTCGGCGTTGACGTTGTTGGTGTCGTTGTTGTTGTTGTTGTCGTCAAATCATTATTCTGGGTTTCACTAAACACTGGGAGATGTTTACTTGGAGATAATAATTTGAATGATAAATCAATCAAAACTGTTTCGTTATTGGGAAGTTGTAGAGTAAATTCTAACTGACTAATATTGTTTGAAGTTATTGGAACAGTTACGGGTGCTCCATTAAGAAATGTTAACAAACTACAGAAAACAGCGATTACTGATAGCATTGTTAATTCGTTCTAATTACACACACAGACAATGAATAATTCCAACCAAAATTTGAATATTTATAGCTGTACTCCCCCCACTACACAACTAATTATACGATATCACGTGCACTAATCCAAGAATTGTGTTCACTAGAGAACCCCAACCACTTCACCAATCGTTTATCAGCTTTACGTTTGATAATTTTTTCAACGAGATATATGTTGGAATATTTGGCGGTCAATAATTCTTGTTGATAAAATCCACCTTGGATCGGTTGCCCTTGATAATCCTCTAACAGGTAGGTTACAGGATTTGTTTTTCTTACTTCTCGAATTCGAAATACTTCAGTCGTCCAATTGGGTGTATATCCTTTAGCAAAAATATGTTTATGTTTGCTAATACGTACATTATCCCCAACCTTAACGTTTGGCAAGGGAAAAATTTTCATTTTGCTGTAAACGGTATCCAATAGTTCTTTTTCATTTTTTGTATTCACATCGCAGGGTTTCATTTTAATTTTTCGATGGTATGTATTGTTTAATCAAGTACTTAATCTTATCAATCCATTGATTAGATCCATGCATACTGGATTCTTTCCACATCAATTTTTTTAATGTACGATTAAATCGTTCAACAATGGATGCTTTCAAGGTGCTGTAGGTGGAGTAATGATTAATTCCATATTTTTTCATTAATTGTTGAAACGAAACGTTGTAAAACTCTTTGCCATTATCTGTTTGTAAATTGATAGGATGTTGTTGTTTTAAAATTGTTGACATTGCCTGTGTTACATCATTGCCGGATTTTGTTTTTACTGGTATGGCACAAGCAAACTTGGAGAAGGCATTGATGACAGTTAGTAAATAATGAAATCCTTTATTAGCGGAAGTATAATCGCGTATTTCCACCAAATCGGCTTACCATAGATCGTTAATACCTTTCAAAACAACTGTACGTCGTTGGCAATTTCTTCGTGCTGATGTATGCAATTCATTCACTACTTGTTGTTTACTCTTACCATTCTAAACAAAGACACATTAAACGTTTAATCACAATGTTCATGTCTGTTTTCTTTTTTTCTCAGGCGGTGTCACACTTGATACAGCTTGCGATACAGGTGTTTTAGGAGCTAAGTGGTTCTGCGCTTTTTTCTCAGGTGTTACTGATGGTTTTTCAGTGGGTGCAGGGTTTTTAAGGGAATCTGATGTTGTGGGAAGCACACTTCTAACTAACTTTGACTTATCATTATTTAATGTCGATAGTGTATTCTTTTTTACAAAATCTAACACGTGTCCTGGTCCGGGTCCAATGAAATTTATGGGAGGCAAAAGCAATCTTGCAACCTTAGCCTTTAATTTCTCTACATCCTGATGTAAGGTATTTATCGTCATTTTAGCTTTTCTTAGTGCCGTTTCATTACGTGATACAGTTATGGATATATCTCGTACAACCAATGATAAGTTTGTAACTATCTTGTCAATCTTAATAATTTTTGAATCGGTATACTGCTTGGTTGCAGCATCCGTTGGTTTCGATGGTGGATGATGTACATTAATTATACGTTTGTTTTCAAAATCGTAATCACCTATTTCCGTAATAGTTAATGGAAAACGTAATGAAACAAGATTCTTGTGTGTCTCATTTGTATTGATCGAGACACGTCCAAATTTATCGATGCTCATTGTATAAATGATGAAACGCAACTGTTGATTCAGTTAAGGGCCAACCCCAGTAAAATCGAAATAGGATAACTTTTTTATTTTCCAACGAATTTCAATGTTTTAAACGGTATTTAAAATGGCATTTCAAGTAGGAGGGAAGTACGTATTTGATTTTTTGAAATTCGGATGTAATTTGGAGTTACAGAAGGAAATATAGAAGCATGTTTTTTAGCATTTTTTACAGTTTTTGTTTATATTTTCCCTCATAACTTGGCAAATATTGCTTATTTTCTAATGAATTTCACACAACATGTGGCCAATTAAAAGCGCTTTCCAAATTTGTCAAAAATTTTCCGATCGCATTGTTAGTTTTTCGGAAAATTGATGAAAGGTTTCGACATACTAATTTTGTTTTTTACGGGCAGTTTTAAACTTAGACGACTGAACCAGAACTTGTTTGAAAGGTAATAAATAGCAGATTATTTTGAAAATTGTTTGAGATTGAAATTCGGAAAATGTACTGGAAATTTATGGTGGCGAAATTTTATCTATTATTTTTATCTGTTAAAATTAATTATTTTTGTATAAACTGTATTGCAATTTATAGATTATTTCATTATCTTTCCAACGGTACCATTGTTGCTGCAAAAAATGAAAACCTTCTGGAAAATTAGTGATAAACAAAACTATGCTTATTATGTGGAAAGCCGACAGTGATAGTTCGATAACAACTCGCCAGACTATAATATTCGGATTGCAAAGCGACTACAGGTGGCGCTCCCAGCATACAATATGGTGGACGAGTGATGGATACAGTGGTACGTGTCTGATTAACAGTTTCTACCATAAATAAAAGTGTCTATTGTAAGCAGTTGAAAGTTCGCTTTAAATTGATTATGAATATTGAATTTGATGTTTCTTTAGGTTGCGACTTCAATTTTTATTAAACAAAAGGTAACCAAACAAAATATGAGTGATAAAAGGCGTTGTAAAGGTAATATGTACTGTTGTGTACCGCAATGTAAATCATATTATTTCGAAAATGTGTCATTCCACACATTTCCTAAGTCTGATAAAATACTAAAAAAGAAGTGGATACAGGTATTGAAAATCGGTAAAGCTGTAACCCCATTTATGAGAGTATGCAGTAAACACTTTCGAAGAGAAGATTATTTTTTTAATAGAGGTAAATATGACTAAATGTAATGCTTTGGACCTAAAAACAAACATAAAGTAAGTTCAACAATAAATTAAATTGAATACAATTTGTAGATATATCCTGCAAGTATATAGATTAAAGAAGAATGCGATTCCGACTCAAAATTTACCCAAAGGCACACATGAACTATGCCAAAATGAGACACTCATTCAGCAAAGAAAAATAAGAAAAGAAAACAGAGAAAGATTGTAAGCAGATAAAAAATAAACAATAAAATTGCATTACTATTTCTTCTGATCTTTTTAGGAAAATTGATGCTTCTCACAGTCAAATGGAAATTTATGAATTTTTATTTAATATTTATTTTAATTATAACAAAGCTATTGGAAATTCAGTCATTATTATTCGGTATCAGTAGAACGTTAGTAAAATGAACATTTTATGGGATGGGATTACATAAAACGTGCAACATTTTTTCAAAGAAGATACTTTTCAGTTTAACTAACAAACGACGACAAAACTCATTATCCAATTCAATATTTTCAACAAATAGAGATTTGTCAAAGGAACTGTAAAGAAGAAAATGGGTCATTTTTAGATTCAAAATACACATACCCAATTGAACTTGAGCAAAGTAAGAATGTTTCTTATGAAGGGTATACCCTTCGGATGTTGTTTTCATGTAGTCCAAGTCAGGTAAACAATCCAATATAGTTTTTTTTTTCACCTAAAACATTTACAGGCATTGGTTACAACGTAGCCATGTAAAGGTTAAAATTACCTATTAGAGGGCACTTAATTTCAATTAAAGCCACTGGTTTGCCAGATGAAAGTATAATGCCATCAGGTGAACATGCTAACCATGGATTGCTGTAGCAGACAGCTAGTCCATATTCTACTATTTCTTCTCCTTCGGCAAGATGTAACTGATAAAAATTGCGAGCATTCTTCAATCCTGCAAAAAAAATACAAAAAAAGCAGCAAGAACAACAATAAAATTGTGCGAGGCATCTAGGCCAAATTGCAAAGGCATGATAGCGCCATGTTGAATTATAGTTTTGATACAAACCTGACTGTAATATTTAAACCTCTTGCAGTGTGTCTTCTGTTGAAATATTCAGCCATTTCTGATTCTGGAACAACTGAAATAAATAAACAATTATTATTTATTATATTGCAAATAAACAATTAATGTCTGTTAAAACATGTACATATCACTTACCAGAAAAACATTGTGCCAAGAATTCTTCAAATCCTTGTGTGAGTTCAAATTTCTTCTCACTATCAACTTTATGAGCAAAATGACAAAAATTCATCAATTGGTACTACCTCTGTAAGATTTGTCTTTTTTCGTTTACCCCAAGCCTGTTCAGTTTCTGTGCAACTTACTTCAGGTAGGTGTTTGGCACTATAAATTGAGTGTACCGTCATTTTTTTAATGGTTCAAGCTTATAAACTTACCTACTTATATATATATATATATATATATATATATATATATATATATATAACAAAGTGGCTATGATATGCTTGCATCTTTGACCTGCTCCGGCTTTACAAGTGCAAGTGGTTTGCCAAGTTTTAAAATCTATAAAATAAAATTATCAAAATTTTCAAAACTTCGCAAAGAAATAATCTTACCTGAAAAATTTCCGAATTCGATTTTAATTTTGTGTGGATCTGCATTTACTTTTGATGTAACACAACGAGCATTAAATACCTGTTGATTCACACTAATTACAACTACATGTTCTGCTTTATATAATTGTTCGCCTTGCTCTAAGGGCCTTGTTGTGTCCCCTGCTTTAATGATTCCGTCTTTTGCATATGAGCAAATATCGCTAATAGTTATTAGCATTTTTTTTAGTACTGAAACGATAACCAGGGATAATTTAACAACTACTGTTATTGGTTATGTTATTATTTTGAATTATAATTATCCATCACTCGCTAGTTGCAATTTTTTCCGTCGCGGTGCGCCACTATATCTCGTTTTGGTGAATTAGCCACCAAAAAAGGGTTTCTTCCAGCGGCTCACAGATGTCAGCAGGTCTCTTTCTGCAATGTTGTCAAATAATTTTTTCTGTCTGAGGCCTTATCTTTGTCATCTTATTATTGCATAGATAATTGGAGAAACAAAAAACAATAAACTGCTTGTATATAATTAACTTTAACAATTAACAAAAAAAAAATAGTCGCTATTTTAATTGGAATGTTAAAAAAAGAAAATTGTAATTTTTTTTACAAAAAAATAAACGTTTTTAGCAAATTGGCGACTAATTTTTTTGTTGATTGCTAAAGTTAATTATATACAACCAGTTTATTGTTTTTTTTTTCTCCAATTATCTATGCAATAATTAGACGCCAAAGGTGTGGCCTCAGGAACAAAAACAAATTTGGCAACATTGCAGAAAGACGAGATGACAGACTTTAGAGCCCCCTTTCCGCCAATAGATGTAACTCATTTTTGTGGTTTGGAGACTTGCTATTCAACTAGTTTTTCACACGATAAACATAGTTTTGTTTATCACTAATTTTCCAGAAGGTTTTCATTTTTTTGCAGCAACAATGGTACCGTTGGAAAGATAATGAAATAATCTATAAATTGCAATACACTTTATACAAAAATAATTAATTTTAACAGATAAAAATAATAGATAAAATTTCGCCACCATAAATTTCCAGTACATTTTCCGAATTTCAATCTCAAACAATTTTCAAAATAATCTGCTATTTATTACCTTTCAAACAAGCTCTGGTTCAGTCGTCTAATTTTAAAACTGCCCGTAAAAAACAAAATTAGTATGTCGAAACCTTTCATCAATTTTCCGAAAAACTAACAATGCGATCGGAAAATTTCTGACAAATTTGGAAAGCGCTTTTAATTGGCCACATGTTGTGTGAAATTCATTAGAAAATAAGCAATATTTGCCAAGTTATGAGGGAAAATATAAACAAAAACTGTAAAAAATGCTAAAAAACATGCTTCTATATTTCCTTCTGTAACTCCAAATTACATCCGAATTTCAAAAAATCAAATACGTACTTCCCTCTCTCTTAAAATGCCCTTTTTAAATACCGTTTAGAACATTGAAGTCCGTTGGAAAACAAAACAGGAATACTGTTTAGAATCTGCTCCTTATAACTAGGGTAGGCCCTTAATGATGCCGTCTTCTTTAAATTCTTCAATGATGGAGATAATCTCGTTATTACGATTCGTATGACCAGCTTGTTGTGATGCAATCAATAAACGAAGACGTTCAACGAGCTCATTCGGATCATTCCAATAAACATAGTCCAATTTTCTGTTCGACAATTTCATTAATCCACCCCCTTTTTCCATGTGTCTCTCTTGCAATGTTTTAATAACCTGATACATTTCATTATTAAGATTAGCAACTTTACGCTTCGTTGGATCAGACTTATGTCGAAGTACGTTTGTTGTATCAATAATTGTTAAATAATTGGCAATATCTTTGGTTTTGTATACCTTAGGATCTGGGTTTTCGAGAAATAGCAGTTGAGCTAGACCGGTTGTAAGATCATACGGTGTGTCATCAATAAATACTTTTTCATCAGTCATATTAAAAGATTTATTTCCAATTTTCCAAGTTTTCTCTATTGCATCAAACCGAGATCCATAAACAGTATCTTAATCCTGATTACCAACAAGTTTTTTCACATATTTGTCGCGGTCAATAAACTCGAAAGATGCATCTACAAATATCTCTTCGTCAGATTCGGCAGGTGGAGTTTTTGGTTCGATTTTTTCAATTTTAATTGCTCTTTTATTTGATCTGTCAACTTCTTTTTGTCTCTTTAAAGTTTTTTGTAATGGTGCGGTGATTGATTTTAAGGGTTTCGTAATAGGTTCATTTAAAATATGAATAATTGAATGTCGATAGAGGAAATTAATAGGATTTAGAACAGATCTTGAAAAAATATATCGCAAAATAATAATTATTTTAGTATCTATATTCATATAAACAAAAATGCCCAACATGAAAATTGAATAGGTATGCAATATATGAAGAAAATACTATTGTTATGTGCCTCAACTGTTGAAAATTGATAGGAAAGCACTATTTATGAATTAAAACATAAAGATTATAAGAATAGTAAAGTTTTTTTTCTGATCCATTCAAATATGGTTGAGGGGTGGTTACCCCCTAAACGTAATTTTTCGAAAAAATCCAAAAACAGGTTTCTTCTAATTTTTTGTTTTCTTTCGAATGACATTGGTTTCGTTAAAATCCGATGAATAGTTTTTGACTTATAGCAATTTTCTTATTTTCAACCCTTATAACTTCCACCCTAATTAACATTTCGATATGCAAACAATGGGCATCTACATTATTTTTCACCCTGAGAAAAATGCCGTTTGTCCCGTTTTAATATTTTAACCGAAAGTATGCGAAACTTAAAAAGTACCCGTTTGAGCCTAAACTTTGAGTGACGATTTCACCCCCTAGATATGTTTTTCCGCCAAATAAAAAAAAACATGCATCTCTTAGAATTCGATGGAGAATAACATATCCAAATTTCATTAAAATCGGAGGGGGACACCTGGGAATGTTTCCTTGTTAGAAGGACAATGTTTATGCCCGTTGGTTTTCAGGTGCGAGTCAAAGGCACAAAACAGACACAATGCACCTAGTATATCCGTTGCAAACTTACATTTAGGACAAACATCTTTAACGGGAACAGGCGTTGTAAACTTTGACAAATAAATTGGGCAATTTCGCCCTCGGCATCCTTTATTTATACCTCCCTCCGGGCTTATAAACAAAAAATATAGATATTATGATAATCTGCGAGACCCATCTAACTCGTAAAGATAAATTCTATATCCTAGGTTTTAAATGTTACCGTAAAGACAGAACGGATGCGGAGCAAGCGTCGGGTGGTGTCTTAAGGGCTATCCCGGGTAAAAAGAAACAGATTCCAAACAGGATAACTTTTTTATTTTCCAACGGATTTCAATGTTCTAAACGGTATTTAAAAGGACATTTCAAGAGGGAGGAAAGTACGTATTTGATTTTTTTAAATTCGGATGTAATTTGGCGTTACAGAAGGAAATATAGAAGCATGTTTTTTAGCATTTTTTACAGTTTTTTTTTTATATTTTTCCTCATAACGTGGCAAATATTGCTTATTTTCTAATGAATTTCACAAAACATGTGGCCAATTAAAAGCACTTTCCAAATCTGTTAAAAATTTTCCGATCGCATTGCTAGTTTTCCGGAAAATTGTTTAAAGGTTTCGACATACTAATTTTGTTTTTTTACGGACAGCTTTAAACTTAGACGACTGAACCAGGGCTTGTTTGAAAGCTAATGAAATTATTTGGAGAATAGTTTGAAATTGAAATTCGGAAAACTTACTGGAAATTTATGATGGGAAGTTGATGAATTTTCACCTATTATTTTTATCTGTTAAAATTAATTATTTTTGTATAAAGTGTATTGCAGTTTATAGATTATTTCATTATCTTTCCAATGGTACCATTGTTGCTGCAAAAAAGTGAAAATCTTTTGGAAAATTAGTGATAAACAAAACTCTGTCTATCGTGTGGAAAGATATTGACTTAGTTCCTCTTATACTCGCTAGAGAGTCTAAAAACACCTATGCGTTCTGTATGTCGGTATATTCTAGTTTCGGCTAATGGCAGATAGATGGCGATCAAATTTGTTAATTACAATATACAATTAATCAATTGTTTTTTCCATTTATCTGTGGGTGGTGCTCCTCGGTACTAGTGATCCAAAAGTCCTATATTTCTACTATTTTAGTGAGAAGCAGTGTTTTGTGTTTTAAAGTGTTGATTAAAAATGGAAGAAAAAATAAACTAGAACATTTAGATCAAATTTTTAAAGATAAGTAAACCCTTTGTTAATGTCAACATTAACAAATTACAAGAATACCCAAGAATTAAGTAATTGACATCATCAAAACAAAGTGGAAATATATTGAAAATTACACAAATATTGATAAAGAATTGTTCTTGGGAATTGATTCTAGTTACTTTACAAGTTTATGGAACACCGATGGGAGCGCCAGCCAGTCCAGTTTTAGCGAATGTGGTGATGAATGAGGTATTTGAAATGACCATGAAAAAACATAGAGATGATGTGTTTTTTGGGAAGTTATACGTGGATGATACAATTTTAATGATCAATCGTAACAAACTAGAAGAGGTTTTTAGTACATTCAACGCTTTCCATTCATTAATACAGTTCACGAAAGACGATGAACTAGATGGGAGAATTGCGTTTCTCGACATTCACTTGATTAGAAAAAATGATAAAATTATTACAAACTGGTATCAAAAACCTATTGTTTCTAATAGAGTGTTAAATTATTATTCTTACCAACACATAAGGCACAAAATTAATGTCATAATGAATTTATACCATAGGGCAGTCACACTGAGTAACCCCTGTTTCCATAAAGATAATATTAATAAAGCAACGTTTACATTGGTAGAGTTAGTAGGCTAGTAGAGGGGAGAGTAGCTACTATCCCGTTATTCTACCAATGTAGACATGTCGGGATAGTAGCGGTAGAGTACTAAAGATAGTTTTGCGTATAGTAGAGTAGGTTTCACATGTGGAATAGTAGACTCTACTAGTTCTTCCCCTTCCACACTACAACGTTTGAAGTTTGGTTAATTTACGTTAGGTAAGTTGGCGATTTTTAGTGACTGTCTGTTCTCGTATTGCTGACAGTATAATTTACTCGACTATAGTACTAGCTGTGTGTGGACACGCACTATCCCGATTTCGGTGCGTGCGTGTGCGTGTGTGTGTGTGTGTGTGTGAGTGACTGAGTGAGTGAGTGAGTGAGTGAGAGAGTGAGTCTGTCGGTTCTCCAACGATTACTCAAAAACAGTTTGACCGATTGAGTTCAAATTTGGTCAGCACAAACCATTTGGTGGCCGGTCGAGTTCATTAATTTTTGGTGCCAATCGGAACACGGGGCTGGAAGGAGGAAGGGGTTGATTGAAAAAATTTAAGATAACATATTAATTTGATATCACCAATCGAAAGGGCATGTGCTTTTATGTCCGAAACGATAACCACCATGTGCGATGTTCTTCAAAGTAAGAAAATTAAAGATAAATGTTTTCCAGCTACTATTTATGAAACGTAAACAGCTAAAATTCAAGTTGGTTCATAGTGTAGTGGGAAACTTTTTAGCCCAAAGTTCAATTCCCGTTCAATATACTTATGTGTGTGTTTTTTCTTTAACTTGGACTCGCGCATTAATTGTCGACTTCTGAAACTTGTTTTTAATATCCTGTTCTAATTCATGATTAACTATCTGGACTGTGTCGGGGAAGTTATTAGGTCGATTTTTAGATTCAGCCACTTTCAAATTTTTTGAGTTTGACTGGACTACACAGACGATATTGAATTTGTTAACTAATTAACAAATTAAATTGAATTTAATTAATTTTTTAATTGACATTATAAATCACAACTACACTTCATGCTTATGCGCTATTATATGTATATACTAACAATAACAATAAGTTGCCATATATTTTCTGATAGAATAATTAACCAGCAGCTCTACTAATATTGACGTTTATTTAAAATACACAAAGTGTATTTTAAAAGGGGACTATTTGGAGACATATTTATTAGAGATGTTACGGATGTCCGTTTCTGTTTCCGTTTCCGCACTGTTTCAAACGGATATATAACGGAAATTTAATGCACGTTCACATGACAAAAATTTGACCTGCGTTTTTGAGTCGCGCATCTAGAAATTCTATATATTTATGTACGATCGGTCACATGAACGCGCGTTGACGACCGTCGACGCGCGTCAACGCGGTGTTTAAAAAAAAATCTTTACAAGCGCGGACGCGCGTTTTGAAATGTATTTGATATTCATATGCTGTTCAGATGAGCGTTCACATGACCAAAATTTGACGCGCGTTTTTGAGGCGCGTGCTTTAAAACTCCACAATATTCAAAAAAAAATTATTATATGGAAAAAATATTGTTTATTGTTTATTACTATTGTTTACGTTAAGTCAGCGAAATGCCTTGGTTTTTATCTTTTAAAAAACTTGTTTTAATTTAAAGCTTTTTTAACATGTTACATATTTATTTAAGTATAATCGAATAAGACAATAAAATTGTTTTTTTCTTTATGTAATCAATATTTTAATAATGAATTTTTTCTGTGACGACTGCCGGGGGACTGTTTATAGTTAGTCTTGGTTTGAAGGGGATTATTTCATGACCAGCTTAGAAATATTCTTATACGTATTTACTAGTGAACAGTTAATAATAAATGAAAATTCCGTTTCTGCTTCTGTTCCGTTTCCGTCAAAATATATTTAAGAAAATCTGTTTCCGCATCTGTATCCGTTAAGGCACTTTCGTTACATCTCTAATATTTATTTAAATGTTTATAATAAGTTATGTACAAGTTTTTCACATTGTCGACAACGAAAATCGAGATTGTTTATAAAACAATATCTCTTATCGAAAACCGAATGTATACACGCGCTTGATTTAAACCAGTAATGTACGTTTGCACTATAAGGTGAGTAGATAGTTATTTACGTTACTATACCGGTAAGTTACTTGCAACAGTACGAGTGAGATATTATGGACGAGGCGACGTTAGGACCCGAGTCAAAAAATGTCTAGACGAGTACTGTTACAAGTACTACCGGACGTGTGTCGTAACGAATTTTATTTCATACTGTCATTATTATACTGTAAGTTTGTTCTGTTTTATTACTTAAATTCAAAATGTAAAAAATTACAGATTTTGAAAATCGTATTATTGTTTCCGGGACAACAATGTTATTATATTACGTTCAATATTTGTCCCTTTAAAATGATGTATATAGCGGCCGGTATAAATTTATTATTATTAAATTTTGAACAAAGCAAATCATAATAAAAAAAAATACGTGTATTTCAAAATTCACACGATGGAATTTTCTAATTTTTTGTGGACACCCATAACATCACACTCCCGATGTCCTCAACCCATCCAAAAAATTGGATTTTGACAAAGCGACATGGTAGAGTCGATAGTCGCTGCTAAGGTGAATCCGGAGCACGTCAATAATTTTCAGAAAAAGTTACCGTTTGGGAGATTAGAGCGTTTGTAATTTGACGCCTGGACTTATAAAAAAAGCGAAAATGAGATTTCTTATCATATGAATGGATAGGGCTTGTCAAGGGCAACAACTTTTCCCTCTAAAGTTTTTCATTTACTTTGAAAAAAATTGATGTCAGCGACGCGACGCTTCTCACGCTTTCAAATTCAACTTTAATTTTTATACAGTTAGGTAGTACTTTTGAAATGCAGGAACTTTTCTCTTTAAAATTTTTTGATATCTCTTTAAATAAGGCGGGCGTTGCCGCCCCAACGCTCAAAACAATTCTTTTTACCGTTCGTCGTGTGTTCCTATTGGACCTATTTGGTCATCTCTATGAGTTCAACAATTTTTTTCTCTTCGGTTTTACATTATTCCTAATTAATGCTGACCTGGGCGTCGCGACCCTCAAAAATTTGATAAAAATCATCTTTGTATATCTGATTAAAGTGTTTGTAGTTTCATAGCCTTTTAAAAAAAATGTTTTTGGTAACTATCGAAAGAAAATATACGTAGACGTCCCGATGCTTCAAATCTGAAAATTTTTATCGTTGTTATTACATGAAATATTGACCTTTAGAGATACTACGACCTCCATTTGCACAAATTTTGGATACCTCTCTGATTAGAATCGAAATTCATTTTTGATTTATTTAGCCATATGAGCTCCTAGAGGTGTTGAAACTGTAGTTTTGAATAATATAGTTGGATGAATTTTTCGAGAGTCTATTATTGCATCCTGTCTCATCTTACATTGAAATTTCAGACTCTCTAAAGAAAATGTTTAGGAAGTTTTCAAATTCCTTTGTCCGCAAAATAACTTCACATATTAAATTTGTTTACTCTACATAAAGATTTATAATTTTGTTGCGCATGTGCTGAGAAATTTGCAACTATTGCATTTTTTTCGATATAATTCCATGAATTATTCTCCCAACAATTCAGTTTGTCTTCTAATCTTCTGAAGCGAATCTGTGTGTATGTTCGTGCTTTTTAATTGAATTTAAGACTTGAAACATAAATTCCATTACTTAACATGTCACCTGAGCGATCAGTTAAAATCCTATCTGCTGTTGTACTGATTGAAGCTAGGAATACAGATTTAATAGCAATTCATCTTTTCTCGAATTCGGCTACATTTTTGTCTGTCTGATTTTCAATAGGCCAGCCAGCCCGAGAACTCTCAATCCACATCCTCATCAACGTCATCGTCTTCGTCATTTGGTTCTGAACGTCAAGTAAATTCTGGTAATCAAGAACGTACCAACAGCAATTGTCAACTTGACGCCGGAATGGCAATAGTCCCTAACGGCGCTCCTACAGTTCCTCCTCAACGACAAACGTACGTTGGAACTACTGCTAACCAAGGGACTATTGATATCAATTATCAATTTGGCGCCATCGTAGACAAGTTTTTTGATGTGCTTTTCAATGGTGGTCCTGCTGCACTTCCCGCGCAAACAGATGTTCGGTGCAATTTTGGCTCTACAATTCAACTACAACAGCAAAATATTCAAAATTGTCCAACAGAGCCTAAAGGGAAAGACATGACCAAATTATTGAGCTTAATGTGCGGTGAAGATGACAACAAAAACAACGTTCCTGGTTGTAGCACCGAAGTTTTTAGTGATGTCGGTTGCATTGGTGAAGATGCTGGCGTTAGTGGTGGTGGTGGTGGTGCTGCTGCCCCTGGCACTGCTGCTGATGAACATTTAAGCCAAGCTGCAAGTTCTATTGGTAGCTTCGATAGCTACATGGATCTGATTGAGGAGGATGATTTTGCAAGTGAGAAAGACAATGTTCTCAACCTGCTAAATAAATTCAAAAGAGAAATTCTTAACGTCCAAGTTCGCGAAGAGATAGAAGGAAGAAGACTGTCAAGTGAATTGGAAGCTCCCAAAAAAAAGAGGTTAAAAATTCACAAGGAACTGGAAGTTTTGGAAAGAAAACGAGATGTAATTTCTAAGAGACTAAAAAAAATCAATAAAAACAAAAAACAAATTGAAAATATAACAAAAATGTTTAATAAAAAATAAAGTTTTTATAAAATTTGTTGAATAAAATTTTTCTCACGTTACTTTGGTTTTCTTTGTTTAAAATGATATTATATGTTATATGTACAATTGATAGAACTTGATAATTCATTAATTAACGAACTTTAATTATCAATCATGGGAATTATAAAGCGCCCTGGTGAAATAAAACATCATTGTCAAATTATACTTTTCTTTTTTTGTTTATTGTACACTAAAAATGAATGAAGATTACATCCAATGATTAGCACAAAAATTTATTTCTATAAATTTTCCATTTTTAAGGGGACAGAGTACTCCTCAGAATTTCAACCGGCGAAAATGTGAGTTTGTAACTTGCGATTTCTCGTTCGTCCTTGAAGCTACAACAACCGCAAATAGATTTTTGAAAAGGGCATTTCTTATAGCGACTTTTTTGGTTCTTTCCGTTTTTCAAAATGTTGACGCAAATTTGAATTACAGACGAAAATCTAACAACATGTTTTTATCGTATTTTTGTACAATTTCTTATATTTTCTCTTATAACTTGACTAATTGTGATTATTTTGCAAAAATTCTTGTACTGTCAGATGGCAAATAAAAAGTTCTTTCCAAATATTCAAGAAATTTTCCGATTTCACTGTTAGTTTTCCGGAAAATTAAGAAAACTTCTGTACGCTACAACACGTTTTTTTCCACAGTTTTTATCTGACAGCATTGATCAACCCCTCATTCGAAAGCTGATACAAAGGCGGAGGGCAAGATAGAAAGCTTTTTTTGAAATTTTGAAAATTGCCTAAGTTATCGCGGAAAAACCAACTGGTTTTTCTGCCATTGTTTACACATATTAAAATTAATTATTTTGCTTTGAAATACATACGGTTAGGTAGATAATTTTGTCCTGTTTCCGATTGGCCTATTATTTTTGTAAAAAGTGTTGATTTCTCGAAGAAAATTAATTTTAATATGTGTAAAACAATGCCAGAAAAACCAGTTGGTTTTTCCGCGATAACTTAGGCAATTTTCAAAATTTCAAAAAAAGCTTTCTATCTTGCCCTCCGCCTTTGTATCAGCTTTCGAATGAGGGGTTGATCAATGCTGTCAGATAAAAACTGTGGAAAAAAACGTGTTGTAGCGTACAGAAGTTTTCTTAATTTTCCGGAAAACTAACAGTGAAATCGGAAAATTTCTTGAATATTTGGAAAGAACTTTTTATTTGCCATCTGACAGTACAAGAATTTTTGTAAAATAATCACAATTAGTCAAGTTATAAGAGAAAATATAAGAAATTGTACAAAAATACGATAAAAACATGTTGTTAGATTTTCGTCTGTAATTCAAATTTGCGTCAACATTTTGAAAAACGGAAAGAACCAAAAAAGTCGCTATAAGAAATGCCCTTTTCAAAAATCTATTTGCGGTTGTTGTAGCTTCAAGGACGAACGAGAAATCGCAAGTTACAAACTCACATTTTCGCTGGTTGAAATTCTGAGGAGTACTCTGTGCCCTTAACAACCATATGTTAAAAAAAGTTGACGTGGCAGTCTAAAATTTGAGACAAATATTGTTTAGTCATATAAATAACGAGCTTCTTTCGAATCACTTTCTGCAGCGTTCCCATAACGTATAAGATAAATGCGGGAGCACTTCACCCTTCTACGAATTTTATGTTGGTGGTTTGACCCACAATTCCCTCACTCACTAAATAAATCTGCTTGCCGCTCCTTATTTGCTCATTACATGCATTAATTTTTTCCTCTGTAAACTTCTCAGTAAATCGATGTGGCAGCAATGTTTTGAACTCTTCACACTCTACAACTACTTTCTCTCCGTATTTTGTTGTACTACGCTGGAAAGATTTTATCAAGTGCTTTGCGTCAACTTCAAGATTCTTGACGTTTACAAATGGTATAACATGTAGAGTAGCATTTATTGCTGCAATAAATGATGACATGGTTATGAGCTTATTGGATGTTGATTAGTCGAATAAAAATTAATTAATGACTGCATCACGCAATGTCAGCTATTTTTATAGAGCTTGAGTGCTTCGCGCATGCGTCGTCAATGAAAACTTTTTCGTAATTAATCATGGAAGTATTTACTGTGAACATGCTTTGCTTTGTATGTTTCTTTTAAAAGCTTCCCAAATGAACACGGTACACATGTTGAATTTGGAAGATCTGTTTCACCACCGCACTCAACACATTTGTATTTTATTGGACTGACATTGTTGCTGCCTGCAAAACAAGACTGTATAAAGCATGAAAATAAAGTGGCAAATCTTTTTGGTCTTGCATCCCCCACTACTGCCAGCCTCGAATAAAATTTAAACTACTCACCACTCACCTCACTACAACAGGACTAACAATAGTAGCTCTTAACAGCCCCTACCACTTACCCCCTTCTGATAGTCCAAGATTTGCAGCGCTTTTCTACCCCCTCCACAAGCGGTCTAGAATCGGCAGCACTTTTATATCCCCTCCACTACCCCCACCAACAAGTGCTCCAACATCGGCAGCACTTTTATATCCCCACCACTCTTCCCACCACAATTGGTCCAGGATCGGCAACACTTTTCTATCCCCCCACAAAATTTGAATTTCCCGCCAAAAAGTGGCCCAGGATCAGCATCATATAAGCACTAACCTCCTTCGCGAGCGGCTGCGTGGGACCAATTACGAGGAAGACGATTTGGAACTTCTAAGTAACTTGCAAGCTTTCTTTGACGTTGATGGAGTCCAAAGTGCACCGTCAAATGAGGGTGAGACCATTCACATACGTCAGGAGAACAATCTCCGTATTGCTAGTGAGACAGCTGCATCTGTTTCATTTGGCAATATGGAGAGCTTTTCCGTTGTGTATGTGAGTGGTAACATCGCTCGTAGAATACTCGTTAAAAATAAGTGCTCACAATGTCACAACATACTCACTTCCGACGCCTCTCTTCCTTGTAATTTGTATATTTCATTCAAAGAGTTATCGGATGAACAATCGAGACTAACTCATTCTTAGGAGAAGTTGGTCGCTGCGGTTGGTCACTCAGTAACTCTTATTGAGCAAATTTTGCCGACTAAATTGAAGGATACGGGGCTTCGGAAGCAGTCTGCAATTATTCTTGGCGAGAACAGTAGTTATATGATGCCGATCCTAGACCACTTTTTGGCGGGAAATTCAAATTTTGTGAGGGGATGGAAAAGTGCTGCCAATCTTAGACAAGTTGTGGTGGGGGGAGTAATGGGGATAGAAAACTGCTGCCGATCTTGGACCAGTTATGGTGGGGGTAGTGGCGGGGTTAGAAAAGTGCTGCCGATCAGTTGTGATGGGGGGAGTGGTTGATATTCAGTAGTGGGGATGCAAGAAATTTACAACCTAAGTAGTTGTCACTTCATTTTGAAGCTTTACACTGTTTCGTTGTGCAGGCAGCAGCAATGGCACTTCCTATAAAATACAAATGCATTGAGTGTGGAGGCGAAACAGATCTTCCAAATTCAACATGTGTACCGTGTTCATTTGCAAGTGAATACTTCCGTAAACAATAAAGAAAAAGTTTTCATAAACAACGTATGCGTGAAACATCCGAACTCTATGTAAGTAGCGAACATTGTTTTATGCAGTCATTAATTAATTTTAATTTGACTAATAAACATCGAATAACCTAAACATCATGTTATCATTTATTGCTGAAATAAATACTTCTCTACATGTTATACCATTTGTAAACGTCAAAAATCTAGAAGTTGACGAAAAACACTTGGTAAAGTCTTTCCAGCGTACCACAACGAAGTATCGTGAGAAAGTAGTTGTAGAGTGTGAAGAATTCATGACTTTGCTACCTCATCGATTTACTGAGAAGTTTACACAAGAAAGAATTGATGCATGTAACGAAATGGAACGAGTCCACACTAAGGAATTTTTATATATTAAATGAAATTATAAATGTTCCTACACGGTTAAATTTGAATACCACACTAAGGAATTTTTATATATTAAATGAAATTATAAATGTTCCTACACGGTTAAATTTGAATATTTATATTAATTAATTAATTAATCATTTTGATTAATGAAAGTGATAATCCGTGCATACCATATGAAAAGTTTAGTCAACGAGCTGAGATTGAACCAATTCATATTTATTTTCATTTGTTTGAAAAACACTTTACAATTTTTTCAATATTCTGTCTATTTTTATTGATACTTTTAATACGTTTCATAATAAGCCCTCTCTGTTTATCCAACTGCTCCAGTTCTTTCTTCAACTTATCATATTTTTTGGTAATTGTTATATATGCGGCAACGTTGCAAAGGGGAAGAGTGGCAACATACCATGTTCTGGAAAATACGGGAAGCGTTGTTAAGAAATGGTTGGTGACATCGTTACACCTTACACATACATCTCGGATTTTCCTACAGTTTTTGGAGTTATTATTCAATGGTTACACTTGTTCAATTATCGAAATAAATATTCAGTTACGTGTTGAATACATTGAGCGTTTTAAATTCAAAATACACAACAGTAATCTTCTCCAGTTCTCCTGAAAGAACTTTTTTCTCAGACTCTTCTTTCGATTGTATATTACGCATTTCCCTCCTGAATTTGGTGAAAAAGGTTACAACATTGTCCTTATTAGTAGTATAGTAATGCAGATTCTGGATCACATGTCAGTTGTGCGCATGCGCAAAGGCGGGAAATTCAAATTTTTGGGATATCAGTGATATTAAGTTAAAACAGATACCTTTTCTTGGTTGCAAACCGGAAATACAGAGATCTTTGCGCCCACGTGATCTTGACCTCTGTTATATATGTAAGCGTAGAGAGTTGCATACTTCAGTGCGATTAAGATGGTCGTTCCCGTACAATTTAAGTGCATTAAATGTAGAGGTGAAACAGATCAACCGAACACAAAATGCGTTGCTTGTAGTTTTGAGGAATTTGTCAGAGAGTCACATAAGTCTAAGCATATACCAAGTCAATTCTTCTATCGTTCCTAAACTTTATAGCGCATGCTCGACTGAGGAATTGGTATATACTTCTTTTCGCAATGCTAAGGAACCGTATTTGAAAGTGAGCTACATCAGAGGAAATGGCTACATCCTTTTTAAATTGTGTCAACTCGTCGCTATACATAAAACCATTTGTTGACGTCAAGTCGTTGGAAATTTGTGAAATATTTGAGATTAAATCGTTTGATAGGATAAACACTAAGAATGGTGATGCAGTGGTAGTGGAATGCAAAGACTTCAAAGTTATATTGCCTCACCGCTTTGCACAAATGTTTACAGAATGCAAAATAGATGATTTAAATGAAGAAATTTTTGAAGGAAATTTAATCTTCATGGTTAGTGAAGGTCCTGCTGGGGAAACGACAAATATTAAGTTTGTCTCAGGCTAGCTCCAGTGCGCATGTCTGCAGTATTTTGCTTTATTTATCTTTGACGGTCACATATAATTTATCATTACTCAGAATGTTTCCATCACAGCTCTTCATTGTAGCGAGTGTACTCGTGAACCACAAATTATTCACATCAATTCCTTTTGATATTTCGGCATGCTTTGCAACAGTTGACTATAGCAACACCTTCGATGAGACATGGCCTAATAAATGGGGTAAAATGAATATTTATTCTGGAATGTGTACATTACCAATACATAAGGCAAATGATATTGTTTCATTTAAAATACGCTACTTGTTGCCAAATCAAACATATATTGATAGTGAATGGCAAACAGTAGTTGGTGAGAATTTTGATAAAGGTGAATATATCTTAAAGAAAGACTGTGCATGGATCACTCAATGCGGTGATCAAGATGTTGGTGTTATGATGTTTGCTGTAATAGGAGTCATTCTCTTTTGGTTAAGCATAGGACTGATTGTTGGCAAATTGTGTGTAATGTTAACCCGACGTGTGTACGAAATTAATTAATGTATTGGTAGGAAATTAAATAGAAAATCGTTGATATTGTAGTGTCTTATTACTATAGTTTTCTTTACATTTTATTATGTTAGGCTACTTTTACTAATGCAGCTGTTGAATTTCTTATCAAATCCAAGCCATTTTACAAACAGTTTATTTCCCTTCCTATTGAAAACTTTCTCCACTGAAAATTCATTCGGATGCTAGACTATTTGAAATTCCAATTCGCAAAATAGGAATGGTTATGAAACAAGCGACACATCTTATTCAATTGAAAACATAACAAAGAACAACCAAGCCATCAATGTGTGCATCGATCAAGCAACTTGTGAATCTGCATATTTGGCAAACCATAAGGCTTTGAAAGTCTTCATTACAACCTTAGACTCTTAAAGTTTGAGCTACCAATTCCAACCGCTTCATAATGTTGATCATCTCAGAATCAAGGAATGGTTACAGAAAAATAATGAAGAAGGGTTGAGAAATCGTAAAGCAAAACTGGGTTGGGCAAGTGAGCCTGATTATATGGTTTGGTCATCAACCAATTTATGTGACTACCTTAACACTATATCACTATTGTATTCAATAACCGAGAAATAAATAGATCTTAATAAAAAACAATTGAAATTTTATTTCCTTTATTCAGATACTATCGTACAAATAGTTACAAATACATGAAGTGAGAAGGATAATCTATAAAACAATTCACATTGCCACTCTAGACATGTCTCGCGATTTGACATATTTGACGACTCTATCGTGAATTATCAAACAATAGGCCGTTGTCTTATCAGGAATATTTTCGCTGGTTTCAAATTCGATCCGTATGTCTACAGGACTTCTTTTGACTTGCTCATTTTGCTTTGAACAGTCAATTATTACTATAGGAGCAATACTCTTAAACTCTGCTGGCGTTAGAAGCGGCTCTCTAGCTTTTTCCAAATATGATTCTTGGAATTCTATATTTATTTTGTATAGAACTGCAAACTGATTTTTGTTAAAATTCAAATTTAAATTGTCATAGGGATACATAACGTCATTGAGGAATACTTTAATGTTTGTCAAAGAACAATGATCAAATTGACTGCTGTCTTTATTGTATTGATTTTTCCTATCAGTTTGTAAGGCAAAGAAAATATATTGTGGCCTCTCCATAGATGTTTTGATTGACCACATGTGTCTCTGTGTCTGTGGCAAAAGAGGGTACTCGTAGAATTCTCTACTTCTAAAGGGAATGCTCAACTCTCTATCTTTCTTCAGTATATCTAGTAATTGTATTCTCTCAGCAGTTGACACTGAAATATGTGGCATTCTCCAGAATACTTTATAGATTTCGACTTTAACAGATTTGCTTCCGTCGTGCAACAAAGCATTAATGTCGGTATTACTTCTAAGAAGGACAAGTTCCTGTTGCAAATTTAAAATTACCTTTCGGAAATCATCACAAAAACCCAAAAACATTCGTAGCGGTACTATAACATTGAATGTTCCAGTTGCTGTATCCATTATTGTGGATTCCTCTAGAAGGAACCATCCTGCATTCTTGAGCGCAATGCTTAGATTTTTGTTGTAGGTAGCAAGTCCTTTCAATACGGTTGCCATTCCAGGATTCTTGATGCGATCGATAACGTTTCCACCTATTTCATATCGTATTTCATCAAAAAGAAAGAGAATTCCGTTGTTAATCAATCGTACTCCATCAAGCCAAGCAGGGGCTTCCCCTTGCGTCGCTACAACCTTGCCTTCAATGTACAGGTCACTGTACCATGGTAGCGAGTACAAATCTTGTTGGATCGGCATTCTGATTTCATCGTTGTTATTGTATGAAGTAGAAGCGTAAGGTTGGTGCGTATGTTTCTCTGCATAGGTTATCGCTTCATCAAAAACTACTTTTTCATTTACGTAGAGAATATTTCTGTTCATTTTAAACAACCCTAAATCCTAAAGATTGGAGAAATCTTCTATTGTTTGCTGTTAACTGCGTGAGACTTGAACTTCTTCTGACCACAATGTTTTTGTTTACACGGCTTTTATGTCTATGATGAGCAACAGATTGTTGTTGGCTGAAAACAATGCTCATAGCGGTTTTTCCGAGCTTTTGAAGATGCAGTCTAACTGTAACGACTTCACCTCGAAAATTGACGGTCTTTCCGTCTTGGTCTGTGACTTTTATAATAATTTCAGCAATTTCGCTGACGCTGATTGGTAAATAGATGACGTTAGATGGTGCTTCCACAATTCGATATCCAGGAGGAACAAGCGGAAAGAACTCATGAATTATGTGAACTTGCTTGCCGTTACGATAAGAGCCTGCTACAATGTTACATTCAACGCACAAAGCATTGAGCTTGAAAATTTTGGATGGATTGTCGGATACATGTTTCACGTATGCCATTAGTTTTCTGCGTTCGTATCCAAGCAATTCATCTACTGTACCTTCTTCAGAAAAGTCTACATCAAACGCACACTTGAGTTCACATTTCAGAGTATTGTTGTTACCTTTAATTGTTAAAAGGCGACTATTCCTATAGCTTGACTTTTTACCTGGTTCGCCAAAAGTCAGTCTATTTAGCTCCCTATTAAGGAAATAGCTTATGTCATCGATTTCGTATGAGCCCTCAGGGATTTCTATACATACTTTACTACCATTTTCAGCGAAGAAGTGAAACTTATTATTGCTTGCGTCAATAATGGGAATAGAATTGTATTTTTCGGGGTTGATAAGTCCAATTACATAATTTGCATTATCCAATATGAGAGGAGGATAACAGTCAGCTTTTAGAACTGACTGCGTTCCAGACAAAGTGAATGTGAATGACATTATCCGCCCGTCTGCCTCGTAGCGAAAGAACTGATTAGTAATGCTTCTGACACAAATTATTATAGTACATGAGGAACATCAAGCAAAGATGACCACGCACAAATGTATCGTATGTTTGAAATGTATCATGGTTATAGAGAATTTGACACTGACCAGAAGACCTCAGGTATTTTACTAATTCTAATGGAGGTCTCAAGTCACCAAAGCTGTCAAAATAAGTTACGCTGCTGCCACATTTCACGTAAGCTGTCCAGTGAGTTCCGGGTCCGATCAAAGTGTCGAGGTTTACAATTCCACATTCACTGAAATTTGGGCCTGATTTTGGCAGCGCATCTCTCATGAAGACTCCTCTGAAATTCTTGATCTTTAACTGTTTAGCAAATTTAGAAAGTTCTATATCGGTAAGGGCTCTATCGGGTAGCTTAATTGAAGGTACTTTGGAAGCTTTGGAGGGGATAAAAAAAGCCCAAGCCCTGATTTATATGGTTTAAGGTAAAGTCCTTTCCCACGTTGACCAATTGATATGGCTTCCATTGTTTTGTTGTGCCTTTGACTTTCCTTGAGTTGCTCTTGAGCGGCTTTGGTATCATTAACTGTTTTCGCAATTGCTGCAGCACCACCAGTGACTGAGCCTAATGCTCCAAGAGCAGCAAATATAGGTATTAAGGGTAAGAAACCACCACTATTGGGTACAGGTATCACCCTGACAGACGTTATACTTCTGCGCCCTTTTAAACTTTTTGCTACCTTAAGAGCATCACCTAAGGCTTCTTTAATACCATTAAATTTTTTAGCTTTCACTGCATTTCGTGCTGCTTTTACAAGCTGACTAAATGCCACCTTTCCACCACGTTTCTTGCTTTTTGCGGATTTGCGGTGAACTCTTGTTGATGATCGACTACTGCAGCCCATTCCTAATTTAAT
Source organism: Mylabris phalerata (assembly GCA_020740385.1). Classification (NCBI taxonomy): domain Eukaryota; kingdom Metazoa; phylum Arthropoda; class Insecta; order Coleoptera; family Meloidae; genus Mylabris; species Mylabris phalerata. Next base: position 60,349 of record JAJEOX010000007.1, read on the forward strand.
TTTGGCCGTCATGGCCGCAACTACTCCTAATGCTGCAGCTTTCTCACCGATCGAGGAGTCAGAGGAATGGAGCCTTTGTTTCGCTTCGTTCAATAAAACCTTATCTGCCGCGAGTCTTTGATCTAAACCCTTCTCTGTTGCGTAAGCGATATCGTGCGACTTGCAAGCTTCGTCAAGTCTATTAACACCCTGGTCTCCTCTGCTAAGCCTTTTAGACAATTTCGTACCAGGTCCACAATAGTTGTATCCAGGAATATGCAATTCAAATGGAAACTTGTCAATCAGTTTGTTCACCAATCCGTTACCTTCAGTGACGTTTCTGTGACTGGAAGTCTCCTGAACGTTGACAATCATTTTATAGACTTCCAATAGATTCAGAAGTTATGCTCGTTATCCAACATGTGCCTGATCTATTTATAAGGTCACGCTCACAGCGGTAGGAAATCAGTCAACTTTCACGATGCGATTTATTGAGCAGACTTTGAAGCTGCCAATACAAAACTGTGATATCAATAACTCAAACAATCTCAAGAGGCATGGTGAGTTGCTGCCAACATCTATTCGCTGTCTTGTCGTTGGACCATCAAATTGTGGAAAGACAAATGTTGTAGTGAATCTGCTGGAACATAAAAACGGTCTTACGTTTGAGAACGTCTATGTGTTTTCAAAGTCCTTGTTTCAACCTAAATATCAGTACCTTGAAGAGCTCTTGAAGCCGATTCAAGGAGTCACTTATGCACCATTCAGCAGTTTAGATGATAACATACCTTCCCCGCAAGGAGCCAAACCAAACACAGTCTTTATATTTGATGACGTCGTGTGTGATAAGCAACACCTCTTGAAAGAGTATTTTAGCATGGGTAGACATATGTAAGTAGACTGCTTCTACTTATGTCAGACATACGTTGGTATACCAAAGCACCTTATTCGCGATAATGATAATTTTCTCATATTATTCAAACAAGATGATGAACATGTAAATACTGACTTAACTTATGATAAATTCAAAGAAATATGCTCCGTCTGTTGGAGTAATAACCATGGGTTCCTTACAACTGACAAAGAGAGGGATATTAATAATGGTCGTTATCGCAAAGGTTTTGACTGCTTCATCCAGTTGTATTATTACATATGCATCGAAATTATCTTAAGCTGCAGAGTATGAATTTGATGTCAGATCAGGTCAGTGATCTGTGATAATGGATTCTCAGAATGCAAAAATTGCTGAGTCTATTTCAATAAACAAAGAGCTCATTAGAAAAAGAAATGAGATTAGAAAGAAACTTGACTCGTTAAAGGAAGCCTAATTGAGACATGAGAATGCGTTCTCTCCTATCACAAAGCATTTAGAAACTATAGTGGAAAGATTAAATACAAATGGGGACAAGCAATTTAAAGCAGAGAAAAGTGAGCCATTATATGATAGTGAAACATTCAACACTCCAAAAAGGGCTAAGGTAGATGAGAAGGTCTGCAGGGCTCCAGAACCTCATGCCACAACAGCTTCAAGGCGAATATCCATGAAAGTAACAAACTTAAGGAAAAGAATTGACTCTTTAAAGGAAACACCTGACTTAAATCTTTCTACAAATTTCAAGTCGGAAGATGAGGAATATAGTTATGATCCAGTGCAAAAACGGGAGGAACAAAAAGAAGTGTGGCACTACGACGACGACGACGATTTACTTGAAAAATCGGTTCAGGAAAGTAAAGAAAATATTGAAGGTCTGATAGATACACAAGTATATGAGGAATACTTACAAGAGTTCGATGAACTTCCAAGGCGATATATAGACGGCATGTTTCATGACAAAGAGAGAAAATATGACCATCGAACCGGAATACGACACGATAGCTTCAAAGAGAAATACTTCATAGGCTGATCCAAAGTTCAGTTTGTAGGACCGGATATTAAAGTTGGTAATCATACTTTCAAAGGTACACGTGGGTTATACGAGCTACTGTTCAAAAGCGAACCCGCAAAATACACGAGGAAGGATCTTGAGCTATATAAGAATATTTTGGATATCAGCAATGCTGTGAGGAGGAACTTTAAGCCTGATGCTCAAATACATGGGACAAAAGATGAAAAATACAAGTCAGTTGTAGCGCCATTGTATTACCAAGGAAAGAGAATGTATAAGTCGCTAAACGACAATCCCATTGACTACGTATATTGGAATGATCCAAATGAGCTGGTTGATAGACTCCGCCTGTTAGTATCGTCTCAGGCAGCAGGCAATACAGGTCATCGAAACGAGATTGTGTCTATTATAGAAGAACTGCGTGAAGAAGGTGTTATTGTGTGAGATGACCGTTGACTAATTTGGTCGTCACATAGTTAAACATGGTGTTACAGCACGACAAGGATACTTCCCAGAAGCATCGAATTATATATTTTACAACATAATTCTTGAGTTTAATTCTGAGAAGACACTTGGAAATTCTTATATGTTGAAGAATGGTCTCACAACCTATTACTTTCCTTTGAAAGAAGCAACAATAGAGATGATAAGACTCAATTTTAATGACATTTCTGTTACTATTAACAATAAGCAGTATAGTGAGCCAGAACTGCATAACCTCCCTTTAAAGTTCAATGACATGCTCTCTTTCAAAAGAAAAAGCAATGACACAAGGTCAGTGACACTAGCTGCTGAAATTGTATTAAAATTGCCTGCCATCCTGGAGTCGGTTATATCTGAAGAGCCTTCTGTCTAAGAAAGTTAGAATGGAACATTCTTCCGTAAAGCGAGATATTGTTAACGAACTACATAAACCTGCAAGGCTCAAGTTTAAACGGCGTCGTGTAATAGTTAAGGGAATTAATGAGACACTTCAAGCAGACCTTGTTGAAATGATACCTTACGTTAAGCAAAACAAGGGATACAAATATATACTGGTTGTAATAGATTGCTTTTCAAAATTCGTCTGGGCGGTTCCACTAAAATCCAAAGAAGGTAAAGAGGTTACTTTAGCCATGCAAAGTATCCTATCAAGTTTAAAGTGTCCACCCAAAAACCTGCAAACAGATGAGGGTAAAGAGTTTTATAACTCAGACTTTCGAAAGCTAATGAATAAACATGGAATCAACCATTACAGTGTATACTCAACTAAAAAGGCCTCTATTGTTGAGCGAGTGAACCGTACGTTGAAACAACTTATGTGGAAACAGTTTAGTTTTCAAGGCAATTACAAATGGGTTAACGAACTTCCACAAATTGTTAAAACTTATAACTATAGTTATCATAGAACAATTAAAATGGCACCCTCTGAGGTAAATAAACGTAACGAAAAAGCTATCTTAAAGTCAGTATACACATTTGTTAAAATTGCACATCCGACTACAAAGTTCAAAGTTGGCGATAAAGTACGCATCAGCAAATATAGAGCGTTATTTGAAAAGGGATACACGCCGAACTGGACCAATGAAATTTTTACTGTGAAAAAAGTGCAGCTAACAAATCCAACAACTTATATTTTAGAAGATGAGAAGAATGAAACGATTAAAGGAGGTTTTTATGAAATGGAGTTGCAAAAAGCCAAACATCCAGACGTTTTCCTTGTCGAGCGGGTGCTGAGGAAAAGAGGGAAAAAGCTGTACGTCAAATGGTTAGGATTTGATAGTAGTTATAACACATGGATTGATAATAATTAAATAGCGTAACTTGCATATACTTAGTATCTAGATAATTAAGTCAATAATAGAGAATAAAACGAAATCAGCATGTAGAGTAATGTTTTTTCTTTCTTTTTTATCTGTAATTTATTATGAAAGGTTCTTGAATAAAACAAAGATTACAAATTTCTAAAGTTGTTATCTTGTTGTTCTAAAATCGAATGTAACAATTCTAATGTTTCTACATAGTTTTCATAACATGTAAACGGCCATATTGCAGAATCTGGACCGCATGTCCATCCCAATCTTGCACCTGGATGTTTCTCTCCTTTGACCACGTTGATCTGTATCCAGTCCAGTATCCTCACGTGTTCAGCGTTATGACCTGGACAAAAACAGTATGCAAGGTCTTCGTTTGCTTTAATAGCATCCTGTATGTTTTTGAGGGCCTTGGAGTTCGCCAAATAAGCGGCTTTACACACCATTTGATCTACGAGCGCATCAATCTTCTTGGTTTTTGGTAATCCTTTTAACGGGGTAGAACGAATGTGAAACACCCTGTAGGTTACCATTGGAAAGCAGACCGAAGATTAACGTTTTATAGAGTATTTTGTCATCAAAGTCGTGTTTCCTTGCAAGTTTTTTGAACACATCTACGCTCAACCATTGTAGATTTTCTTGTTCACATACGGAAGCGACTGTGTCAATGTACCTATCCATACTCATTTTTTGACAAAACACTTGTTTGATACAGTCAACAGTAACATCCAATCTCCCTTCCGCTATCCATGTAAATACACCATCTGACACAAGAAAGGATTCTTCTTCGTCAACTAATTGGGACAGTAACTTGCCTGCGCCAGCTGCACATTGCAAGTAACAATCATAAGTAACCTGTGATCCAACACAGGCTTGCATCTTGACTTCTTCACTAAGATCCATCGTGAACTATTGAATTGATGCGGCTTCCTGTGCAATTATAAGGACTGTATCCCCCACCACATGATATCCCCACGGCCTTGTATCGGTGTGGTTATAACTGACCATGCGCTTGTCATCATACGGACTCAAAACCACTTTCTTCTGTTTTATTGAATATACGACGTGTTTCTTTGACCTTATAAGCCTCTGGGTGCCCTCGAATACCGTTTTGTGAAATAGACATCTCTTATAGTCTTCTATGGTGATGCTTCTTATAGACGATTTTGTGGAACCTTTAGATTTCTTCACAAACTTTTCTTTGTTACAATCTTCCACAACAGTATATGCATACATTTTTGAACGAAGCCCAACAAACTCTGGCATGACTTTCCCTTTATTCTCATCTTTCATTAGACCCGGTACTTTCTTGTTTAGTAGTGGAATACCAAATTCGTTGTCAGGTTTGTATTCTGATGTATCGAAACGGAAGCTGTCTCGTTTAATGTACTCATAGATGTTAAGATTTCGAAAATGATATATCAAACTGTCAGTATCAGTATAGAGCAACTTAGCATTTTCACCAAAGGTATTTCTGATATAGTTGTAAAGGAAGTCATAGAGAAATATTTTTTATAGGTCCAGAATATCAAAACCAACGTAAATGGGTTTATTCAGGTATACTTCCAGCTTGTTCATCTCAATAATTGCAACATTATCGTCAAAAACTACTGAACTATGAAAGTTGGGTTTTGCAATAAGCGATCGGGCAGCCCACCGGCCATTCCATTGCGTAATTAGATGAATATCTTTATGTTTGCGCACATTTTCCATACATTTACCATATATAGCATTGTTCATAAGCTTGTAAAAATCCTTTTCGAAATCGTTCTTTGACTGTTGTTGTAGTTTAGTGTTCAGGTCAACGTACTCCTTCAACCATTGGGACTGTTTGAATTTTAACACTTTATGAACTTTTGTCAACTTCATTCCATTGGCAATGTACATTTTTAAGTTTCTATAATGAACAATGTAGTTGAACTTTGGATACAGAGTCAAGAGTAGCTTCTTGAGCTTTGATTTAGCTATCGACGGAACCATATGACATGGTGCAAGTGGTAAATCACTATGATCATCATGTAGATCTGAGGGATATTCCAAATCACATTCTATCATATATCCAACATTAGAATTGTTTGGGGTATTTAGAATCTCAGATATATTGAATTCTTTCAAAAATTCGAAGCCTCCATAAGGCAAATACTCCGTCATTGCTGCACCATACAAATTATTCACATCAAAATATACATTAGATATGAGTCTGGTCTATTCGGATCATATTTATCTTTCATGTATTTATTATTTGCCTTGCCATATCTGTTAGAGCACTGTGAGATACCACCTCTAATTCCATTCTCAACAAAAAGAACTTTGTCTATGTCAGTAAGAAGCTCAAGTCGAACGTTTGTGGTCTTCAACATTGCATCAAATGTTAGTCCTGGAGCTGTATAGTAATGCAGCGGGTCGAGCTTGTAGGTGTTCATACAGGTCTGTCTATAAGCCTCAAACACATCAGCGAGAAAAAGAACATCTGTTTTCAAATACAGGTCTGAGTACTGGCCCATGGTTTGGATATTAAATGCATGCCAAACTCTCAGTGCGTGATTGTAGTCTTCATTAGTTATATCTTCTTCTGTTAAAAGGCTTCAAAACTTCTCCTTTGGAGGTAGAGAGCATTCATCTAATTTCTCCCAGGAGTCTATATAATCATAAGGAAAGACTCCCTTTCTATTCAGCAGACTGAACTCCGTTGCGTTATTACAATTGGATTTAGTAATTAGCTTCTGTTCATCTCCTAGATTATTTGATAGCTTTTGAAGTGATTGTGACATGAATCGAAAAGAATCAATGAATCTGAAGCTGACCTTAGTTTTTGAGACGTATTTAGTAAATGCAATATACTTTTCTTTATTGATTGGTAGCAATTTAATTGGGCCTGCCATGGAAGTTGATAAAGCCTTGATAATAAAGTGAGCATCATAGCCACTTAAATTGTGGAAGCCGACTGGTATCATGAACACGTCTCTATAATTCAAGTTACAAGTGGTGTGCAGCTCCACGAAACTGACCAGTTTGGTGATTGTGGTCACGGACACGTACTTGGTCTGGTCGAATTGGTCCTCCGCAAATGTGACATTGCTGTGCATTATTGTATTGTTCAAGTTGTGTGTTATCAAATCTTTGAATCGGTACTTGATTTTTGTACACGTTGTCACAGAATGTTAATATAGATTTGAGCTCATCGACAAACCACTGAATACAATCTCTTCCGCGGTATAAGCGAAACTTGCAAAGGCTGTCATCGTAAGAACATTTAAAGTAATATGCCACACTATAGGCGATATGTTTTTGATAGGTATTCGTTTTTGAACCACTTTCGTTGTCATTGGAGCAGTTTTCTAAAATACTTTCTAGATCAGCGTAAATAACAAACGGTAACTTCTCTTGATACCTATGATTCTTAAAGTAAAGATATTTGTCTGTCTCCTTTGGTAGCTTAACAGAACACTTATTTTGGATATGACAGAGGCACTGGTGTTTCTGAAGCAAATCCTCTGCTGAGAAGAAGTTTAGACATCGCTCACATATAAACACTTTATGTCCATTGGTTGACACTTGTTTTGAAATCAGACGTGACAAGTCCTTTATCCACACAAAATGATACAATTGCTGTTGGTCACTGATGTAAACAGGCTCGTTCGATTGTATGTTATACACAGGTAGCATAAGGAGGTTTATGATCCTCTTATTGTTTGAACCATTAGAACTGAGGTGACAGGGTAAAATCTTCTTTCCCTCAATGCAATACAGATTGATCGTTAGACCATTGAGGTCTTCAAATTTTTTGATTTCACTGATTGTCACAGGAAAGTTCATTCCATCATACTTTAGAACTTCTTTAAAATGTGGATAAGAGGTTATTCGATTTGAATTATAATTCGCAGGGAACAGAGCAGAGACAACTGCCCATAGAAAGCAATATCTATCATTGTTCTGCACATTAATCACTGCCTTCTTGTTCTTAATAAAGCTTGGGACTGCAGTATAGGTGGAAAAGCCAAACTTTAGTGGATCATACTCGTTAATATGTAACTTTAAACCCATTATTTCTAGTAGTGCCCAACCTGAGTCCTTCTCAGCAAACTCTTCCAATCTTTTCTTAAGTTTTTGAATAATATTTTCTTGATACCACTGTTTTATATTTGTTACGCGGTCAATTGGACTGTTTTTTGTAGAGAATGTTTTCAATTCTACCTCACCAGTTTGAGGCTTGATAAAATTAGCTGAAAGGTTCACGTTTACTTTCAATAATGACTTTTTTAGTTCACTTTCAACTTTACACTTGAACGATCTAAATGCTCTCTCTAAAAAGTGCAATGGATCCTTAAAATCTACGTTTGATATGAAGCCTGTATGAATTCTTTCACTGAAACAAGTTTCAGTGTCCTCCCATGACACTTTAGAATACCGATGTCTGTTTAAGCCTTGACCAGATTTTACAAATGCACGCTTCCGTATACACTTTAGTTTATAGCGATAGCACTTCAAATATGACAAGCTATATTCAAGCGAAAACGGATTCTCAAGAATGTTGTCTTCATACACTTTGTTCTTTATTGCTTTCCGTATTATACATATTGTATTATTGATATGTAATAACAAATTGTTTAGTTCTTCCACTGTTTTAATTTTTGTTATATATAGTTGAATTATTCTAAGTGCATCCTTGCAAGTGGCGAACACGGTTGCCATAGCTCACTCACAGTTTGATTTGTTGATGTACACGTTTGCTTGACAAATAGTTGAGCTCGTCTCGATACATAGAGTTTATATACAGTTGAAAAGGTGAAATATGACCGCACGTTCTTACAACAACAACATCTCATATTCAAAGTATCTGTTAGGTTGTGATTGTTTAGAATAAGAGAGATAGAAATATATGGTTGTTATACAGCTCTACGTTTTATAACAACAACTAAGTATCACTCATTTTCAAATTTTCTCTTAGGATCTCATTCGCTCCAAATAGAAAAAAAAACAACAATAATACAATTAGAATGAAATCATTTATTCAGTCAAAGAATTATAAAGCCAATTATAAATGTGTTTAACATTATTCAAACTGCACACTGCACGCGTGTTTGCATGAAATTTACATTCTAAATATTCATCAATCGGGAGCTTTGGGCACGCTTGCTGAACATCCAAGTCTATGATACGTGGACACTTATTTCCTAGCGTTGTCATCAAAAACTGCTTCTTAATGGCTCCTTTGACGTAAACAATGATGTCATTTGTTTGCTCTTGCACCAAATGTAGGTCCAACAATTTCTCAACGTATTCTTGTTCTAAGTAACCAAAATCATAGGGTACACTATGATGATGATTCTCCAAGTATCTTATTTGTCGCTGATAGACCCTAGATACTTCAAAGAATGGTCTATCAGACTTAAAGCAGTATTGAGCACACTTTTTACCATCAAATATTGTGAGCTCTTTCGCAATAAAGTGGGGCACGCTAAAGCCCTGTATATCAACAACTATGAGTTTCATTTCTATTTTCCAACAGTATGAACGTGTGCTACCTAACGTTGACTAAGATGATATGAGAAAATGATGAGTATTTATAAAAGTTATACAGAGAAGCGTCTCAGTTGATAGGGGTGGTAGTGATGGTGGGATAAAGTACCCAATATAACAAATTTTATATATTTATTAAAACAACGTGTGTTTAATAATATTTTTGCCACTTTGAGGCTACATGTAGTGCACCATTATCATTGCACCCCTCGTCATCTACTTGGTGCGCCTCAGCTTTCCGTTTTGCTAGTTCTGAAAGTTCACAAAATCATGAAGTTGAAATAACAAAATAAATTTGCTCTTACTTCTTAGGGCCTCTCTCCTATTATTTTCAATGCGTTCAAGGGCCTCTAAAACAAAATATATGAATACGTTGAATGATTAAGATCTTATAAGACCTACCCTGTGAGAGGTACCATCTTCTCTTCACATCGAAGCACCACGGCTCACACTCATCATCCCAATTTTCTTCTATTAAAAAATTTTATTTAGTTACTGGTCAACATGAAGCTGCATGAATAAATAAATTACCTGTGACAGCGCCACTTGAACTGTTGTTGCGATTGTCATTGACATGAGCTAGAAAAGAGTAAATTTGAACTCCAATATTTATGAAAATAGGAAATGTATTTATTTTATCACTTACCCATTGTATCAAACCTGTTTGTGTGTATGAATTAGAGCAAGCAACGCTCGCGCTTATATACACATTGGATTATCCCCATCACACAGCAGTATAGTGAGAGAAATTTTTCGGAAGCTAAAGTTTTCAAATTGTAAGTTTTTCTTGCAAAAAATTCATTTTTTTTTATTACATGATTGTATTCAGAATTGAATAAGGGTTCGAAAAATATGAAAAATTCGATAAGGTCCTTTTGGACGTCTGTGTGTAATGTCTTGTAGCGGCTCAACTATAGATCTAACAAAAAAAAAATTACTAAGGTTTTTTGTAGAACGCTAACAACAATGTAAAGATCAAGAAAAAAATTTGGGGGTTGAAGGGGTGGTTCCACCCCCTGAGTGGAAAATTAACTGAGGTGATTTTCAAATGTAGAATTCAATTATAAATGAAACATCAAGAATAACTTTTTCACCCCCTTAGTAAAAAATTACTTTTTCCACCCCTTTGAAGGGTAGTTTCGCTAGGATAGATTTGAATTGCAATCGATAGAGACTTTGATCCAAAATCAACTAAAGTTTGCTGCATTAAAATCGGTCGATTGGTTTTCGAGTAAAACGCGTTTGTAATTTGATGCCCGGACTTATAAAAAAAAAGGGAGACAGAATGATTATCATAATATATATGGTTGAATAGGGCTTTTGAAGGGCAACAACATTTTCTTATAAAGTTTTTCTCTATCTTTCAAAATTATTGACGTAGGCGTCGCGACGCTCCTCAAATTTTACCTAACTGCATTTTTTATTCTTTTGGCTCGAACGAGCTTTAAAAATTATGCAAAATCGGTGATATCGATTTTTTTGTATTTGTCACCATTAAAGAGTAAATTGAGTTTGTAATTTGATACCAATATTAAAAAAGTAGAAAAAGAAAGAATACTATACATATTGTGTGTGTATATATATATATATATATATATATATATATGCATACAACTGTAGAGGGCCCCTCAAGGGTAAAACATTCCCTTAGTTTTCCTTTATCTCAAAGTTTATTGCATCAAAATCGATCGATTGGTTCTCGAGTAAAACGTGTTTGTAATTTGTCTGTGTATTATATTTAAGCGATTCTAGGTGAGATTTTAATATTTCGAATTATTTTTAGCAAATTGATTATTTTGCTTACTCAGCAGCAATCAGAATTTCCATATTTCTCTGTATTCATTTTACAAATCGATATATCGCTTCAGCTTTTGCTACTTTAGTATAAAAATTTTCGAGAACTTTTCTTTCGATTGGAATTAAAAAGAATTTCTCATTCACATGTCGCTTACCATGCAAAATTTTCTCAGCTTCCGTACTTCGCAAAACTAGCTCCCAGTGAGAACCAAGATACTTTTATGTTTCCGTTGACTCAGCAAATTCCATATCTAGAGATTTGTTTGGGGACTAGTGACAATAACCGTACTATATTCATGTGTTAGAAAGAGATAAGAAATGTTTCTGCTGAATACGTGAAAAAAAAATGTATAAAGCTAGAAGAGCTCTCATTCAATTCATCATTTAGTTTTTGTGCGTTTTACAAGTGTGCAATTTACAAGTGCAAAGATGGCTAAAGCTAATATAATACAAGATATAGACATCAGAACATTATTAACAGAATTAAGTGGTGAAGAATTTGATTCTTCGACCCAGTAAGTACTTATTATTTATTGCTTTATTTAAATTAGATGATAAATTACCGCTTATTGATTTTAACGTCCACTGAACATTAAAAAAAGAAGGAGGAAGAGGAGCAGGAAAACAACCACAGAGGCAGCGACAGAAACAACAACAAAGAAAGCCACAGCTTCAGCAGCAATAACAACCGAATGAAGCAGTACAACAACAAAAACAACCGCCACAACAACAACAACAACTTCGTCAACCACGATCTCAGTAAGTCTGATTGTACTGCGCATTTACATTTGATCACTTTATTAAATAAACGGTATCCTAACAGAGGGAACAACCTTGCAATGATCAAGGAGTTGTTTGGAGACGATGGGGACGAAACTCCGAACACCCAAGACCGGGTGGTGGATGACATCATGTCATAAATCCACCACAGACTACTTCCGAGCCTCCAGCAGGAGATGGATAGGCTAGAGAAAGAAAATCTAGATGCCGATGAATGGTTCAAGAGTGTTCAGCAAAAGCACCTCGCTGAACAAAAGCAGCGGGGGGAACGTCTAATGAAAGTAAAGAATAAATTGCAAAACATTAATTTAATAATTAAAAATTTAAATGAATTGAAATAGATATTATCTTAAGAATGTTGCAAAATCTTATTTAACCTTTCCAAAACGATTTGCGTTGAATCATTTGATAAGAAATAAAGAAAACTTATACAAGTTTTAAATACACATAGCGGCGTCAGCAGACTATATTATATATAATTACTGACAATTAACCCTTTGAGTACCAAGGGGTATTGGAAAAAACACTGTCGAAGAATCCCAAGCAGCGCAACCGCGCTTTCTAGAATGAGTATGAAAAACTCAAGCAGCGCGATAACGCTTTGTTTTTTTAGGTCGAGAAATACCACGCAGCGCGATAACGCTTTGTTTATCTTGCTTCAGTAAGCTTGAGCGCGTGACTTGACTATCGGTAACACACCGTCAGTTGTCGAGAATCGTTGAAATATGCCGGGATTTCTCGACAAAAATCTGAACGTTCAGTAATATACTACCTTTTTTTTATTTTAATGAAGCTGACTTGTAAACTGTCTGTTTAGACAAAATTTATAATCATAGATGTTACGTTAATTATTTGAACGTTATCTGCTAGAACAAGTCTACTACTAGAAAAAATCTATTCTTCTTGTATAGGTGATACTCAGTAAGATACAATACATTTAGGATAAATAAAAAGACACGAATTCTTAGAATAAATGTGTGTTAATTTATTTCTAAAAACAATTAACAACGCTCGTTAAATTATTATAATATTGATGTAATATTCAATTAAGAGGCTTATTCTTCAACAAATTTAACATTTGTGGTTTCACCAACTACTCCCTCACTAACTAAATAAATTATCCTTCCTTTGGAGAAGTCATCATTTAAATCATGAATTGCTTCTTCAGAAAACTTTTCAGTGAATCGATGTGGCAATATGGTCTTGAAATCCTTACATTTCACAACCACTGTTTCCCCATATTTTGTAGGAATACTTTCAAACGATACAATCTCAAACTTCTCACCTACTATCAGTTTTTTTACGTTTACAAATGGCTTCAAATGTAAAGAAACGTTAATATCTTCTAAAAAGGATGACATTTTGCTTCAAATTTACTAATACTGTATAATGTATAATATTATACTCTAGGTATGTTCAAGTCTGAACAACGAATGACTATTTCTACATTTCGCTCAAGAATATACAGGTCGATCCTAGAATCTATGGCGAGTAGCTGTAACTTTTTATTTATTGATAGAATTGAATAATTTTAACAAGAACTTAAAGGGGAACACTTAGGCTACCTGTTGGAGATAAAAGCACCCTTCTACGATATTTGGAAATTGGGAAAATTGATGTCAACTTTCGAAAATTACGTAATATTCGATGAAAATCTCTTGCCCTTAAAAATTCAAAATCAACTAAATACGAAAATAGTATTTACTTTTTGAAAAATCAATTAACCTTTGCTAGAAAAAATCCAAAATGAATTGAACTGCTCTAAAAATCTAGGCCAGGGAATCCCTTGCACTACCAGCAATAAATTGAAAACGACAACATTTCAAGGATCACACCATTTGGGCAGTTCGACACACTGAACATCTGGTTTTGTGTTATTCTTCTTCTGCCTGTGTCGTCTCTTTTTATTTTATTTTTTCGAAGCATAAAACAGTATTTAGGAAATTTGCAAAATAAATTCCGAACTAGAATTACAGATGTCAAATTACAACTGAATTCATTACATTATACCAGTGGTATAAATAAATTGCTGTAATGTATGGGCGTCTCTGAATCACACTATTGCTTTGAAAACTTATTTAATCAAAAAGAACCAGTATCTTTTTATTACAAAATATTATTATTATTATTAATATTATTGTTAATTTTCGTTTTTTTTTATTAATTATTTAATGTTTTATTGTTAATTATTACAATGTGTACATAAACAGTTATGTTAAATAAAATGTCTGGAATTCATACGTGCTCATGAATTATAAAGAAAAATTTATTTTGCAAATTTCCTAATTAATGTTTTATGCTTCGAAAAAATAAAATAAAGAGAGACGACAGGCAGAAGAAGAATAACACAAAACCAGATGTTCAGTGTGTCGAACTGCCCAAATGGTGTGATCCATCAAATGTTGTCGTTTTCAATTTATTGCTGGTAGGGCAAGGGATTCCCTGGCCTAGACTTTTAGAGCAGTTCAATCACCCCTTCGAATAATTCACAAAATTTTGGATTTTTTCTAGCAAAGGTTAATTGATTTTTCAAAAAGTAAATACTATTTTCGTATTTAGTTGATTTTGAATTTTTAAGGGTAAGACTTGTTCATCGAATATTACGTAATTTTCGAAAGTTGACATCAATTTTCCCAATTTCCAAATATCGTAGAAGGGTGCTTTTACCTCCAACAGGTAGCCTAAGTGTTCCCCTTTAAGTTCTTGTTAAAATTATTCAATTCTATCAATAAATAAAAAGTTACAGCTACTCGCCATAGATTCTTGGATCGACCTGTATAATGTCAATACTAATGTAGACATGCGCATTAGCAATAAGCGTCAGATATGCATATATGTTTTAAAGTTACAAACGTTATATTTCTTCAGGTGGTAGCACTGATAGCCCGGAATTTGAATTTCCCGCCCTTGCGCATGCGCACAACTGGCAAGTGATCCAGAATCGGCATTACTATACTACTATTGTTCTATGGTAACTATTATTATAAGTCTTAATAACCTCAGGAAGATCGTTCAGCCATTTGTAATTGCCTTGAAGGCTGAACTGTTTCCACATAAGCTGTTTCAACGTACAGTTCACTCGCTCAACAATTGAGGCCTTTTTGGTTGAATATACGCTATAATGATTGATACTGTTTAGTCATCAGCTTTCGAAAGTCTGAGTTATAGAATTATTTCTCCTCATTTGTTTGCAAGTTTTTCGGACGATACTTTAAATTTGATAGGATATTTTGCATGGCTGAAGTAACCTCCTTACCTTCTTTGGATTTGAGTGGAACAGCCCAGACGTATTTCGAAAAGCAATCAATTACAACCCATATGTACTTGTATCCCTTGTTTTGTTTAACGTAGGGTATCATTTCAACAAGGTCTGCTTGAAGTGTCTCATTGATTCCCTCAACTATTACACGACGGCTTTTGAAATTGCGCCTTGCAGGTTTGTGTAGCTCATTGACAGTATCTCGTTTAACGGAAGAAGCTTCCATTGTAACGTTCTCTGACAGTCGTTTTCTCTGATTTGACCGTTTCAAGGATGGCAGGCAATTTTAAGACAATTTCAGCTGATAGTGTCACTGAACTTGTGACATTGCTTTTTCTTTTAAAAGACAATATGTCGTTGAACTTTAAGCGAAAGTTATACAATTCAGACTCACTATACTGTTTGTCATTTATGGTAACACCGATGTCATTAAAATTGAGTCTTATCATCTCTATTGTGGCACGAAATGAATAGGTCCTGAGGCCATTTTCTAACACATAAGCATTTCCAAGTGTCTTTTCAGAATTGAAATTAAGGATTATGTTGTAAAATATGTAATTCGAAGTTTCCGGGAAGAATACTTGTCGTGAAGTCGTGCCATGTTTAATAATATGACGACCAAACTTGTCAAGAGTCATCTCACACAATTACACCTTCTTCACGCAGTTCTTCTATGATAGACACAATCTCGTTCCTGAGACCTGTATTGCCTGCAGCCTGCGATAATACTAACAGGCAGAGTCTATCAACAAGCTCATTTGGATCATTCCAGTATACATAGTCAATGGGGTTAGTGTTTAATGACTTGTACATTCCTTTTCCTAGGTAATACAAGGGTCCTACCACTGACTTATATTTGTCACCTTTCGTTCCATGTATTTGAGCACTGGGTTTGAAATTCCTCCTCACAGCATTGCTTATATCCAAAATAGTTTTATATGGCTCAAGCTCCTTCTTCGTATAGTTTGTAGGGTCGCTTTTGAACAACAATTCGTATAATCCACGGCAACCCTTGAAAATACGATCGCCAACTTTAATATCAGGTCGCTTGAACTGAACTTCAGATGAGCCAATGAAATACTTTTCTGGAAAGCTATCGTGTCGCATGCCAGTCCGATGATAATATTGTTTATCTTTGTCATGAAATATGCCGTCTATGTATCGCCTAGGGAGTTCATCGAACTCCTGTAAATAATCACCGTATACTTGTGTATCAATCAAATCTTCAATAGTTTCTTTACTTTCTTGAACTGATTTATCTAGTAAACCATTGAAGTTCTTAACTTCATTTTGATTTTCTCGGTCTTGCTCAGGATCAAAATTATATTTAGTATCTTCCTACTTGAAATTTGCGGCCTGACTTCCATCGGACTGTTCTTTCAAAGAGTCAATTCTCTTCCTTAAGTTCGTTACTTTCGTAGATATCCGTCTTGAAGCTGTTGAGGCTAGAGGAATTGCAGGAGTGCAAACCTTCTCATCAACTTTAGCTCTTTTGGGAGTCTCGAAAGTTTCACCACAGTATAGGGCCTTGTTTATCGCGGATACTGTTTGTTTGTCTCCATTTGTATCTAATTTTTCTACTAAAGTTTCTAAATGTTTTGTGATAGGAGAAAACGCACCTTCATGTCTCAATTAAGCTTCTTTTAACGACTCAAGTTTCTTTCTTATCTCATTTCGTTTTCTGATAAGCTCTTTCTTTAATGCTATAGACTTGGTAATTTGAGCGTCTTGAGAATCCATAACGTACGATAACAGGTAACTGAACTGATATCAAATGCGCACTGTGCAACCGAATAAAGGTTCAGCCCATATATAATTTTACTACTGGATAAAGCAGTCAATACCCTTGCGATAACGACCATTATTAATATCTCTCTCTTTGTCAATTATAAGGAACCCATGTTTATCACTCCAACAGGCGGAACATATTTCTTTGAATTTATCATACGTGAAATCAGTATTTACGTGTTCATCATACACGTGTCGCAGATTTAGGTGATCCTGCTTGAACAATATGAGAAAATTTGCATTATCGCGAATCAGGTGCTTTGGTATACCAACGTATGTCTGACATAAGTAAAAGCAATCTACTTTTTTATGTCTACCCATGCTAAAATACTCCTTCACGAGGTGTTGTTTATCACACACGACGTCATCAAATATAAAGACCGTATTTGCTTTGGCTTCTTGCGGGGAAGGTATGTTATCATCTAAACTACCGAATGGTGCGTAAGTGACTCCTTGAATCGCTTCAAGAGCTCTTCTAGGTACTGATATTTAGGTTGAAACAAGGATTTTGAAAACACATAGACGTTCTCAAACCTAAGACCGTTTTTATGTTCCAGCAGATTCACTACAACATTTGTCTTTCCGCAATTTGATGGTCCAACAACAAGACACCGTATAGATGTTGGCAGCAGTTCACCATGCCTCTTGAAATTGTTTGAGCTATTGATGTCATAGTTTTGTATTGGCAGCTTCAAAGTCTGCTCGATAAACCGCATCATGAAAGTTGACTGATCTCTTTCCGCTGTAAGCGTGACCTTATAAATAGATCAGGTGCATACGTTGGATAACGAGCATTACTTCTGAATCAATTGAAAGCTTTAAAATGATTGTTGACGTTCAGGAGATTTCAGTCACAGAAACGTAACTGAAGGTAACGGATTGGTGAACAAACTGATTGACAAATTTCCATTTGAATTGCATATTCCCGGATACAACTATTGTGGACCGGGTACGAAATTGTCTAAAAGGCTTAGCAGAGGAGACAGGTGTTAATAGACTAGACGAAGCTTGCAAGTCGCACGATATCGCCTACTCAACAAAGAAGGGTTTAGATCAAAGACACGCGGCCGATAAGGCTTTATTGAACGAAGCGAAACGAAGGCTTCATTCCTCTGACTCATCGATCGGTGAAAAAGCTGCAGCATTAGGAGTAGTTGCCGCCATGACAGCCAAAATTAAACTAGGAATGGGCTGCAAAAGTCAATCATCAACAAGAGTTCGCCGCAAATCCTCAAAAAGCAAGAAACGCGACGGAAAGGTGGCATTTAGTCAGCTTGTAAAAACAGCACGAAATGCAGTAAAAGCAAAAAAATTTAATGGTATTAAAGAAGCCTTAGGTGATGCTCTTAAGGCAGCAAAAAGTTTAAAAGGACGCAGAGGTGTAAGGTCTGTCAGGGTGATACCTGTACCCAAGAGTGGTGGTTTCTTACCCTTAATACCTATATTTGCAGCTCTTGGAGCATTAGTCTCAGTTGCTGGTGGTGCTGCAGCAATTGCGAAAACTGTTACTGAGACCAAAGCCGCTCAAGAGCTGCTCAAGGAAAGTCAAAGGCACAACAAGACCATGGAAGCCATATCAATTGGTCAACGCGGGAAAGGACTTTACCTTAAACCATATAAGTCAGGGCTTGGGCTTTTTTTATCCCCTCCAAAGCCTCCAAAGTATCTTCAATAAAGCTACCCGATAGAGCCCTTACCGATATAGAACTTTCTAAATTTGCTAAACAGTTAAAGATCAAGAATTTCAGAGGAGTCTTCATGAGAGATGCGCTGCCAAAATCAGGCCCAAATTTCAGTGAATGTGGAATTGTAAACCTCGACACTTTGAACGGACCCGGAACTCACTGGACAGCTTACGTGAAATGTGGCGGCAGCGCAACTTATTTTGACAGCTTTGGTGACTTGAGACCTCCATTAGAATTAGTAAAATACCTGAGGTCTTCAGGTCAATGTCAAATTCTCTATAACCATGATACATTTCAAACATACGATACATTTGTGTGTGGTCATCTTTGCTTGATATTCCTCATGTACTATAATAATTTTGTGTCAGAAGCATTACTAATCAGTTCTTTCGCTACGAGGCAGACGGACGGATAATGTCATTCACATTCACTTTGTCTGGAACGCAGTCAGTTCTAAAAGCTGACTGTTATCCTCCTCTCATATTGGATAATGCAAATTATGTAATTGGACTTATCAACCTAGAAACATACAATTCTATTCCCAATATTGACGCAAGCAATAATAAGTTTCACTTCTTCGCTGAAAATGGCAGTAAAGTATGTATAGAAATCCCAGAGGGCTCATATGAAATTGATGACATAAGCTATTTCCTTAATAGGGAGCTAAATAGACTGACTTTTGGAGATCTAGGTAAAAAGTCAAGCTATAGAAATAGTCGCCTTTTAACAATTAAAGGTAACAACAATACTCTGAAATGTGAACTCAAGTGTGCGTTTGATGTAGACTTTTCTGAAGATGGTACAGTAGGTGAATTGCTTGGATACGAACGCAGAAAACTAATGGCATACGTGAAACATGTATCCGACAATCCATCCAAAATTTTAAAACTCAATGCTTTGTGTGTTGAATGTAACATTGTAGCAGGCTCTTATCGTAACGGCAAGCAAGTTCACATAATTCATGAGTTCTTTCCGCTTGTTCCTCCTGGATATCGAATTGTGGAAGCACCATCTAACGTCATCTATTTAACAATCAGCGTCAGCGAAATTGCTGAAATTATTATAAAAGTCACAGACCAAGACGGAAAGACCGTCAATTTTCGAGGTGAAGTCGTTACAGTTAGACTGCATCTTCAAAAGCTCTGAAAAACAGCTATGAGCATTGTTTTCAGCCAACAACAATCTGTTGCTCATCATAGACATAAAAGCCGTGTAAACAAAAATATTGTGGTCAGAAGAGGCTCAAGTCTCAAGCAGTTAACAGCAAACAATAGAAGATTTCTCCAATCTTTAGGATTTAGAGTTGTTCAAAATGAACAGAAATATTCTCTACGTGAATGAAAAAGTAGTTTTTGACGAAGCGATAACCTATGCAGAGAAACATACGCATCAACCTTACGCTTCTACTTCATACAATAACAATGATGAAATAAGAATACCGATCCAACAACAAGATTTGTACTCGCTACCATGGTACAGTGACCTGTACATTGAAGGCAAGGTTGTAGCGACGCAAGGGGAAGCGCCGGCTCGGCTTGATGGAGTACGATTTATTAACAACGGAATTCTCTTTCTTTTTGATGAAATACGATATGAAATAGGTGGAAACGTTATCGATCGCATCAAGAATCCAGGAATGGCAACCGTATTAAAAGGACTTGCTACCTACAACAAAAATCAAAGCATTGCGCTCAAGAATGCAGGATGGTTTCCTCTAGAGGAGTCCACAATAATGGATACAGCAACTGGAACGTTCAATGTTATAATCCCGCTACGAATGTTTTTGGGTTTTTGTGATGATTTCCGGAAGATAGTTTTAAATTTGCAACAGGAACTTGTCCTTCTTAGAAGTAATACCGACATTAATGCTTTGTTGCACGACGGAAGCAAATCTGTTAAAGTCGAAATCTATAAAGTTTTCTGGAGAATGCCACATATTTCAGTTTCAACTGCTGAGAGAATACAATTACTAGATATACTGAAGAAAGATAGAGAGTTGAGCATTCCCTTTAGAAGCAGAGAATTCTATGAGTACCCTCTCTTGCCACAGACACAGAGACACATGTGGCCCATCAAAACATCTATGGAGAGGCCGCAATTCATTTTCTTTGGCTTACAAACTGATAGGAAAAATCAATACAGTAAAGACAGCAGTCAATTTGATCATTGCTCTTTGACAAACATTAAAGTATTCCTCAATGATGTTATGTATCCCTATGACAATTTAAATTTGAATTTTAACAAAAATCAGTTTGCAACTCTATACGAAATGTATATAGAATTCCAAGAATCATATTTGGAAAAAGCTAGAGAGCCCCTTCTAACGCCAGCAGAGTTCAAGAGTATTGCTCCTATAGTAATCATTGACTGTTCAAAGCAAAATGAGCAAGTCAAAAGAAGTCCTGTAGACATACGGATAGAATTTGAAACCAGTGAGAATATTCCTGATAAGACTACGGCCTATTGTTTGATAATTCACGATAGAGTTGTCAAATATGTTCCCTCGCGAAACATGTCCTAGAGTGGCAATGTGAATTGTTTTATAGATTATCCTTCTTACTTCATATATTTGTAACTTATTGTATGATGGTATCTGAATAAAAGAAATAAAATTTTCAATTGTTTTTTATTAAGATCAATTTATTTCTCTGTTATTGAATACAATAGTGATATAGTGTTTAGGTAGTCACATAAATTGGTTGATGACCAAACCATATAATCTGGCTCACTTGCCCAACCCAGTTTTGCTTTACGATTTCGCAACCCTTCTTCATTGTTTTTCTGTAACCATTCCTTGATTCTGAGGTGCTCAACATTATGAAGCGGTAGGAATTGGTAGCTCAAACTTTAAGAGTCTAAGGTTGCAATGAAGGTTTTCAAAGCCTTATGGTTTGCCGAATATGCAGATTCACACATTGATGGATTGGTTGTTCTTTGTTCTGTTTTCAATTGAATAAGATGGGTAGCTTGTTTCATGAACATTCCAACTTTGCCAATTGGAATTTCAAAAAGTCTAGCAAATGAATTTTCAGTGGAGAAGGTTTTCAATAGGAAGGGAAATAAACTGTTTGTAAAATGGTTTGGATTTGATAATAAATTCAACAGCTGCATTAGTAAAAGTAGCCTAACATAATAAAACATAAAGAAAACTATAGGAATAAAACACTACAATATCAACGATTTTCTATTTAATTTCCTACCAATACATTAATCAATTCCGTACACACGTCGGGTTAACATTACACACAATTTGCCAACAATCAGTCCTATGCTTAACCAAAAAAGAATGACCCCTATTACAGCAAACATCATTACACCAACATCTTGATAACCGCATTGAGTGATCCATGCACAGTCCTTCTTCAAGATATATTCACCTTTATCAAAATTCTCATCAACTACTGTTTGCCATTCACTATCAATATATGTTTGATTTGGCAACAAGTAGCGGATTTTAAATGAAACAATATCATTTGCTTTATGTATTGGTAAAGTACACATTCCAGCATAAATATCCATTTTACTCCATTTATTAGGCCATGTCTCATCGAAGGTGTTGCTATAGTCAACTGTTGCAAAGCATGCCGAAATATCAAAAGGAATTGATGTGAACAATTTGTGGTTCACGAGTACACTTGCTACAATGAAGAGCTGTGATGGAAACATTCTGAGTAATGATAAATTATAAGTGAACGTCAAAGATAAATAAAGCAATATACTGCAGACATGCGCACTGGAGCTAGCCTGAGACAAACTTAATATTTGTCGTTTTCCCCAGCAGGACCTTCACTAACCAAGAAGATCAAATTTCCTTCAAAAATTTCTTCATTTAAGTCATCTATTTTGCATTCTGTAAACTTTTGTGCAAAGCGGTGAGGCAATATTACTTTGAAGTCTTTGCACTCCACTACCACTGCATCACCATTCTTAGTGTTTATCCTATCAAACGATTTGATCTCAAATCTTTCACCAATTTCCAACGACTTGACGTCAACAAATGGTTTTATGTATAGCGAAGAGTTGACACAATTTAAAAAGGATGTAGCCATTTCCTCTTAGGTAGCTCACTTCCAAATACAATTCTTTACCATTGCAAAAAGGAATATATACCCATTCCTCAGTCGAGCATGCGCTATAAACTTTAGGAACGATAGAAGAAGTGACTTGGTATATGCTTAGACTTATGCGACTCTCTGACAAATTCTTCAAAAACTACAGGCAACACATTTTGTATTCGGTTGATCTGTTTCACCTCTACATTTAATGCAGTTAAATTGCACGGGAACGACCATCGTAATCGCACTAAAGTATGCGAATATCTACGCTTACATATATAACAAAGGTTAAGATCACGTGGGCGCAAAGATCCCTGTATTTCCGGTTTGCAACAAGGAAAAGTTCGAAAGGTCACAAGGACAGCACATCCGGTTTCCAATTTGGAAACGTTTATTTTTTTCAGGTGGTATCACTGATATCCACAAAATTTGAATTTCCCGCCTTTGCGCATGCGCACAACTGACAGGTGATCCAGAATCGGCATTACTATACTACTGTTGTGGTAGAAAATTACAAAATAAAAGTTACCTGTTCGAGGGTTTTTCATTATTTTCAATTGTTACCCCATAAATTAATTCTTAAGTGTTGTAATTTTAGGGGTGAATTTTGGCTATGTATATTATTTTTTGAAATCGTATTTATGTGGGTTTTGAAGACATTTGAAGAACCTTTCAAATGATATATGAATGAGTACCCCAAACTACCCCTTAATGAATTATGCTAATTTGACTTTATGAAAAAATATTTTATTACTATTAGTGAGTCTACTCATAGTAATCTTTTTATTTACCTTATCTAGTATATAATTATCCAATTTTTTTATTTTAATTACTATTTCTACCAATTACAACCCCTTCTGAATTATGATATATAATGGCAACAAAAGAACGATTTGAAGAGTGTTTTACCTATGTGTTCACCCCAGACAGCAACACAAAATCTGTTTGGGCAGAAAGCAAAGGCTTGTATGAAATAGTCCCACTATCCACATGTGTCGAAATTATGAATTTACCAAAGGGGTCGACTGTACTTATTCAAGCTCTAGAAGTTTATGGCTTTCGCCAATGGAAGCAATTCGTTAAACAGTTCTCGAACATTGTGTTGTTGTCATGATATGATTGTAATATTCACTTAAGGGATAACATAATTAAACTACAATCAGTCCATAATCAGTTTTCTTCCCCAAGATATACAGAATTATTCAAATATGCGTGGTACCAGAGTGAATTTCTAAATGAAAGACCAGATTTTTCTACAGATTTTTCATTCAAAGCCTATCATACAAACCGTACATGTAACGTTTGTGAATGTAACCTGCAGATGGTGCAAGCAAAATCTTTACTTTGAACATTTCTTCCAAATTTATCATTACTATAAACAACTGCTGATCATAAGCAAGTTGTTACGTATATGGAAATATGTAAAATGTAGGGAATTTCTAGAATAATTGTAAATAGAATAATAGAATATTTTTCTATAAATTTATATTATCATAATTCGGAAGGGGTTGTAATTGGTAGAAATAGTAATTAAAATAAAAAATTGGATAATTATATACTAGATAAGGTAAATATAAAATAATTACTACGAGTGGAATCACTAATAGAAATAAAATATTTTTTCATAAAGTCAGATTAGCATAATTCATTAAGGGGTAGTTTGGAGTACTCATTCATATATCATTTGAAAGCTTCTTCAAATGTCTTCAAAACCCACATAAATACGATTTCAAAAAATAATATACATAGTCAAAATTCACCCCTAAAGTTACAACACTTAAGAATTATTTATGGGGTAACAATTGAAAATAATGAAAAACCCTCGAACAAGTAACTTTTATTTTGTAATTTTCTACCACTACAAAAAATTTCATATTGGTATGTTTTACCATGGGGTGTAAAATTGCAAAAAACCGTAAAAAACGGCACATAAGTGCCTGTCATTTCCACCCCCAACAAGATATTGTCAGCTGGTTTCTACCAGGTTATAGCCCTCACAAATGTCTATCTTTCAGTTTTTGAATTATCAAAAAATATTGAACCATTCTAGAGATATTGCTAAAAAACTGATTTTGTAGGGGTAACTTCAACCCCCATTTTCTCCCTTAAACTTGCGTATGGGCACGAATGACAAAACACGCATCCCTTAGAATAGAATGAAGTACTTATATACCAAAAATCATCAAAATCGGGAGTTTCGACTTCGTAAGGTTTACTTGTGAGTTTTGACCAAGAGTCAATATAGTCATAAGCGAAGACACCTTTCCTATTCAACAGATTAAACTCAATTTCGTTTCCACAATGGGACCGTGTAATTGATTTTTGTCTGTTTTCTAGGTTAGATGCCAATTTGTCCAAACTGTAGGGCATGAACCGAAAAGAATCTATGAATCTGAAGCTTACTCTTGTACTAAACACATGCTTTGTGAATGATATGTACTTCTCCTTGTTAATTGGTAGGAGGTTTATGCGACCTTTGATACAAGTTGAAAGTGGCCTGATGATGAAGTGTGAGTCGTATCCACTCAGGTTATGAAACACAACAGGAATTGTGAATATGTTTTTGTAATTAAGATTACAATTTTGGTGTGCAGCTCCTCTGTATTTACCAGTTTGATGGTTGTGATCTTTTACTTTCGTATGATGGTCTAAGAATGGCCTTTTACATATATAACAATCACTTGCTTGCTCATGTTGTGCTTTCACTTCATCACTCAGTGTCTCAATAGGAACTATATGACTGTAGACAGCATTACATGTATCAGCAATAGATTTAAGCTCGTTAACGAACGATTCAATGCAATTTGTTCCTCGAAATAAACGAAATTTTGAGAGAGTCTCATCGTAGGAGCACTTTAGGTAGTATGCTGCACTAAAAGATATATGCTTTTGATCTGTGTCTTAGTGCTTTTATCACCTTCGGCACACTTTTCCAAAATGCTTTCTAAATCAGCATATACTGCAAATAGGACCTTTTGCTTTTATCTGAAGTTTTTAAAGTACAAGTACTTCTCTGTCTCTTTGGGCAACCTCACAGAATAACCATTTTGAAGTTGACACTGATTTCTATGCCTTTCAAGTAGCTCACCTGTTGTGAAGTAATTAAGGCAAACCTCACATATATGTACTTTATGACCATGTGACGAGAGCTGTCTTGACACCAAAGCTGAGAAATTCTTAATCCAAACAAAGTGATACAGCTGTTCATTATTTGCATTGAGCGTAGGGTTATGATTTATGCAGTTTGTCTCAATTGGTAGCATGAGTAAGTTTATTGGCTTTTTCTTAAGATTATCCTTGCAATCACTCAAGCAACATGGTAAAACCTTTCTCTTCTCGATACAGTATAAATTAATAGACAAATCGTTTAACTTTTCAGAGGTTTTTATGTCCTTAATAGTAATTGGAAATGTAATATCATCAAACTTCAGCACATCTTTAAAATGTGGGTATGACGACTTTCTATCGGTGTTTTTCAGCAGGATAGAGAGCTGAAACTACTGCCCACAAGAAACAGTATTCACCATCATTCTTTATATTCACAACGGCGTGCTTGTTCCGTATAAATTTTGGAATGCGTCTAAATGTTGAAGCCCCAAATTTTAGTGGATCGTACGTGTTTATGTTCACTTTAAGGCCAAGTATTTCATTTAAGGCCCATCCGGAGTCTTTTTCAGCAAACTCTTCCATCTTCTTCATCAGTTTGCTGACAATATGTTCATCGTGCCAACGTTTAAGGTTTGTTGTTTGGTCAATCGGTACATTTTTAGTTGCGAAGGTTTTCAGGTCAACTTCACCATTTTGAGGTTTAATAAAATTTGCTGACAGTGTCACATTTACTTTAAGCAGAGACTTTTGTAGTTCCGCTTTGATTTTGCAAGCGAACGATTTAGAGGTCTTTTTAAGAACAGCAGGGAGTCTTTAAAGCTCACGTTCGTAATGAATCCCGTTCGAATTCCTCCATTGAAACATGATGAAATATCCTCCTATAGAATATTAGATCGTCGGTTGCTTACAGTTTGATTTGACACACCTTGACCTGACTTGATTGCCAACTGCTTTTTCACGTTTTTCAATTTCGAGCGGTAACACTTTAAGTATGATAAGCTAGATTCCAATGAAAGCTGATTCTTGGAAAGGCTATCTTCATGAATTCTGTTGATAATGGCTCGACGTATGATTCGGATTGTATTGTTTCTATGAAGTAAGAGTGCACTTATCTCCTCACTTGCTCTTACTTTCAACATGTATTCTCGGATTAACTTAAGTGCATCTTTGCACAAAGATGTGGCAGTCTCGATAGTTCAGAATTGTAACTTAGAAAAACTTCCACGTTAAATGTGAGCATTAACAGATATTTGAAGTATTTATACATGCATGTCATGTGTGTGTGTTTTGACCATGCAAATTTTTCAAATCTGTGTCGTTCATCTTAATCAATCTAGTTGTCAAAAAAATGGATCAACATAAATGGTCGATATATAGTCCACACTCAATAAATTGTTAAAAATTTATTAAATTCAATATTACAAAGGTTTATTTGGAAATAATCAAAATTATTTATTCCTGATAAAATTCATTGTGGCATTTCAGCGAGTACCCAGTCGTAAATAAATTTAACGTTAGTCAATGAGTAGTACGTCACCGGGTTGTAATGATTCATGCACTGCGTTAATTGCTGCGGAAGTCTGGGGCAGTTGCCTTTCAGGTCCAGATCAATAACTCTCGGACACTTTCTGTCCAATGCTTCTTCGATGAAGCGTTTTTAATGGCCCCCTTTACGTATACTATATCCACATGTTGCTGCTCTATCAGATGTTTCTTCAAGTATTGACCGACTTTGTCTTGATCGATGACTCCATACTCATAATTCAATTTATGGTCGTATCTCTCCAAATACCTTATCTGGCGAACATAATAAGGCTCCACCTGCCAAATAGGTTTCGACGGCTTGAATAGGTAATGGGAGTACCACTGCCAATCCGTAAATGATAGTTCTTTAACAATACATTCTGGTACAGTAAAGCCTTGAATATCCACAACAGCTACTTTCATTTTCTTTAATTTTTTAAGCACTTTTTGTATTGCTTTTAAGTTTAGTAGTTTTTGATTGAATAAAATGTTTGTGGTAACGCAGCTTCATATACACTTCTATACGCATAAGAGGAGGGGGGCAACAACATGTTATGACCAATGAGCGAGACTTCTCCCTAAAGTTTTTCGCTGGCTTTCAAAAGAGGCGACGTCGGCGTCGCTACGCTTAAAAATTATTAGAAAGTTATATCTGATTTGTAGATAATTTAATCGAACTTTTGAAAAATATGAAGAAAGATCACAAAAAAACCGTTTTTCTCAAAACAGGCACATTCAATTTTTGTGATTTTTTGCATCTGGCCATAAAATCACTCCCATTTCGTCGCTAAGTTGTCCAAAACATAGGTGTCCTCAGAAAAATTTTGACTACGGCGTCGCGACGCCTATTAAAATATGGATTTTTGCAAAACAACCTCTGTAGGTCGCTAGACCTTGCTGAATGCTTTCTGGGCTTGCCCTTGAAATTCCGAAAGCTGTTACCGTTTGGGAGAGAAATGCGTTTGTAATATGACGCCCGGACTTACAAAAAAAAAGAAAGAAAGAAAAAAGTTTTTGATATTATATGAATGGATAGGGCTTGTCAAGAGCTACACAGAACTTTTTGATATCTTCAAGAACGATGGCTACATCTCATGCTTCTCATATACATAGAGCTCTCTCTATCAAAATTTTTTATAAAAAAAAGAATTGTTTCCCGTATCCTAGCTAAATTTTAAAGATGTTCTGTCATATTTTAACAAGTTGATTTTTTCAATGGACAGGAAAACAGTTCATTAGTAGCGTGTAAAAATTGCTGACTATTCACTTTTATTTTCTTGCAAACATCCGAACTCAGATCTTTGGTAACGAGGAAAAAATGCTGTCTATACGTATTTTCAGAATGAAATCTGCAAATTGCTTATTTTGTCTATCTTATGTATAATTAGGAGATACAACTTCCTGTCAACGAAAATTTTGCAACTCGACAGTTATTTATCTTTTCCTTGTTGAACGACATATTCAAATGCTTGCACATGCGCACCACATTTTTGCGAAGCTTGCTATTTTTTTAGTATATAAGATGCTCATGAGGAGTCATTCATTATTATTCAGTGCACACCGTTGTCTTAAGTGTTGAAGACAGAATCGAGAAATTAGTTTAAAATGTCAACAAATTCTAAATGTGATTTTTCACGATTATCCTTAAGAAAGAGTCCAGTGAATATTATCGATAATGTGCTGTTAAGTGATGTGACTCAACAACAACAACAACAACAGCGTCAGTCAATAACGGTGAGTGTAACTTCCCCATATTTATTTTCTTTGCGTTAATCGACTTTTCTATGCGTAATAGATTGACTTGGCAGAAGATCTAATCTGCTTTCTAATGAAAGTGAGGGTGTACCAACAGCTGGACCATCAACATTCCTTCCGTCTACAACGACCGAGGCAAACATGCAGTTGTTGGGAAGTCTGCAGTTAGAAACCATACAAATGGTTCCTCCTGTAACAACTGACACAAATTCTGTTCCTGGCCCATCGCGACTAAAGGGAAAAGGTAAAAGCATGAAAATATTGAGAGAAGTACTTCATATGGATAGTGATAGTGAAAGTGACTTTGACCTAAGTCAAAGTGATGGAGGCACCTGTGCTAAAGTGAACAGTGCGCTAAGAAACCTGAAAAGAGATCTTCAGGCCTTAGAAGCGAGGGACCAACAAGAAGTACGAAGTCTTGAAAACGAGTTGGTCGTGCTAGATGCACAACGTGCAAAAATATTGAACAAATTGGAGGTAATCTCGAAAAAACGACAACGCATTGTTGCCATCGTCGAGAAAGTTTGTAGAAAATAGTATCGTGCCAAAAAATGTTTATCGTGCCAATCTTTTCTTTTTGCTTGTTAGAGAATATACACTGTGACCGAAAGGTTCCCCATAATGCAAATAACTTCTTTATTTATCAAAATTTCGAAAAACGCCGAGACAGGTAACTTTTTATTTTTTAATTATTTTTTTGTGGCCGGGTCAAAACGACTCTACCAGTTACCATCGCGAAGAAATGGCGCCATCATCAACTTTTTTAAATTAGAACCCATATTTTTGAATTTTTTTTCTGGAAGAGCATATTTTTCTACGTTCAGACATGTAAAAATTGCAGGGAGTTACATGAGAAAATTTTCAAGAAAAAAATTGTTAAATTTTCTAAGATTTTCTGTCATCGTAATATCCTTGCATCAGCATGGTATACACAAAGCACAATACCTCTGAATAAGCATTGCAAGCATTGATTTATTAAAGGATCAAGTAGGCATAGGTTGAAAATTTGACATTATTATAGGCAAACATGGTGGATTAAATTGTCAAAAATTAAATAAGAAATTTGGATGATTTGTAGGAGTGGAGATGAAAGGCGGAATAAAATTGAAGTGTATTTGATCTGTTTAATGGCTTGTATCATCTCCATTGCTGACAATCATTCAAATTTCTCATTTTTATTTTTGACAATTTCATCCGTCATGTGTGTCTATAATTATGTCAAATATTCAATCTATGTCGACTTGATCCTTTAATAAATCAATGCTTGTAATGCTTATTCGAAGATATTGCTTTTTTCGTATACTATGCTGATGCATGGCAATTGTGATGACAGAAAATTTTAGAAACTTTAACAATTTTTTTTTCGCAAATTTTCTTATGTAACCCCCTGCAATTTTTACATATCTGAACGCAAAAAAATATGCTCTTCCAGAGAAAAAATTCAAATATATGAGTTATAATTTAAAAAAGTTGATGATGGCGCCATTTCTTCGCGATGGTAACTGGTAGAGTCGTTTTGACCCAGCCACAAAAAAATAATTAAAAAATAAAAAGTTACCTGTCTCGGCGTTTTTCAAAATTTTGATAAATAAGAAAGTTATTTGCATTATGCGGAACCTTTCGGTCACCCTATAGAT
Organism: Mylabris phalerata; assembly: GCA_020740385.1. Lineage (NCBI taxonomy): Eukaryota > Metazoa > Arthropoda > Insecta > Coleoptera > Meloidae > Mylabris > Mylabris phalerata. Next base: position 90,915 of record JAJEOX010000007.1, read on the forward strand.
TATGATTCCATTTCGCTTGTATTGTAGTAATGGCAAACACAAATAATAAAGTTCTTAGATTTGCACATACTTTGTGTTTTATTTGAGTCTCCACTATTAACTGTTGATAAGAGAGTTTCTCCTAGATGCTGAGTTATCAAAGCACTACAAGTGGTTCCATCCCATTTTCAACAAAATTTCTATAAATCCTCTACAAACCTAATTTGCTCATGGCATTTATTACATTTCGGGGAAATGAAACATCGTTCTTGAATCATGTTCTTTCGTATATTGAATCAAAATACACAGTATATCAAGTATTGATTTGCGATCTATTACTATAAATATTTCCTGTTTCTTAGGAAAAATATTGTATTTACAAAATTTGAGAAATTTATAATCTTATTTCTTTCCTATGACTGATGGATATCCTTGAATTTGAAACACAAGAATAATTATATGGAATAAGTTTATATATAGACAATTCCAAATTTACAAGTAATTTTTAGAATTTCCTGCTTCTCATGAGAAAAATTGGGCTTGCAAAATTTGCAAGATTGGTCATTCATAATTTGTAACGTTAATGTCTCTATATTGAATATTGATTTAGTGGAAACTGAGTTTTTAAGTGACTATTGCATTCTCCACGTACGTTCTACAAAATTTTTTGGAAATCAAGGTCAAAGCACCATGAAGGCTTATTATTATTGTGCCAAAGGACTTTAACAGATAAAAATAACGCTCCTTAATAACCTGCATACAAAACACAGCACAAGAATATGTATATTCTTATTTTTCTATATATATATATATATATATATATATATACCCGATCCAAGAATCTATGGAGAGTAGCTGTAACTTTTTTCTTTATATATAGAATTGAATGATTTTAACAAGAACTTGAAGGGGAACACCCAGGCTACCTGTTGGAGGTGGAACCTCCCTCCTACGATAATTAGAAATTAGGAAAATTGATGTCAACTTTCGAAAATTACGTAATATTCGATGAAAATGTCTTGCCCTTAAAAATTCAAAATCAACTAAATACGAAAATAGTATTTACTTTTTGAAAAATCAATTAAACTTTGCTAGAAAAAATCCAAAATTTTGTGAATTATTCGAAGGGGTGATTGAACTGCTCTAAAAATCTAGGCCAGGGAATCCCTTGCCCTACCGGCAATAAATTTTAAACGACAACATTTGAAGGATCACACCATTTGGGCAATTCGACACACTGAAATTTCCTAAATACTATTTTATGCTTTGAAAAAATAAAATAAACAGAGACGACACAGGCAGAAGAAGAATAACACAAAACCAGATGTTCAGTGTGTCGAATTGCCCAAATGATGTGATCCTTCAAGTGTTGTCGTTTAAAATTTATTGCCGGTAGTGCAAGGGATTCCCTGGCCTAGACTTTTAGAGCAGTTCAATCACCCCTTCGAATAATTCACAAAATTTTGGATTTTTTCTAGCAAAGGTTAATTGATTTTTCAAAAAGTAAATACTATTTTCGTATTTAGTTATGCAACAATCGACAAGAGGGTTTTTCACACATTAAAAGTGTTGAATTAATGCGATACATTCGTAACATTTTGGTTTTTGCAATTTGCCGTTAAGGGTGAGGTGCGACCTTGAACCATCTCCGGCACCTCCACCAAAATTCGTCCCATACTTCTCCCACTCTTTTTTTGGGAATTTTAGTAGGTGGTCGTTATGTTTCCAAGGGGCGTGCTATATTTTTTACTTCCCCGACCAGAGGGTAGGTAAGTTACTAGTTTCGGACCAAAATTTCGAATTCGAGATTTCACCAGATCTTTACGTTTTGAGGTCCCCTGAACACGTTTTTGAAGTTTTTAGCATGATGTCCGTGTGTGTGTGTGTGTGTGTGTGTGTGTGTGTGTGTGTGTGTGTGTGTGTGTGTGTGTGTGTGTGTGTGTGTGTGTGTGTGTGTATGTATGTATGTGCGTCTGTCGGTTCTCCAACGATTACTCAAAGACGGTTTCACCGATTGAGTTCAAATTTGGTCAGCACAAACGATTTGGTGGCCGTTCGAGTTGATTACTTTTTGGTGCCAATCAAACCACGGGGTGGAAGGGGGAGGGGGTTGATTGAAAAAAATTCAAGATAACATATTAATTTGATATCACCAATCGAAAGGGCATGTGCTATTATGTCTAAAACGATACCCATCATGTGCGATGTTCTTTTCTTTTTTTAAATAAGGGCACAAAATTGGCAAAATAGTCTAGTCAACCAATTCAAATTTGCCGCCTTCTATCAGGGATCGGTTGCCATAGAAAAGAGTTGTTGTTCACGATTCAATTGCGAAATTTTGAAATGACAGTTTAGAAGGTTATCCAACATAATTTTTAAAGCGTAGCAAAATTTATAACGGTAGTTTATAAAGACAGAATGATATCTACTGTTGGTATCACTGGAACTATAAAATCCTATGCGTTTGTTTACATTCTTCTGTCATTTTTGAAACTTAACCTCAGAATATTTGTTTTCAAGCGGTTTTTTGAGCAGGTTTTGTGTTTCGGTTAGCGCTTTTTTAATAAATAAATGTTTTAAAATAATATAAATTTTGATTTCTCCTAAAAAAGAAATGTATATTCCCTCGACAATTCAATCTATATGATTTGAATTTTTCCATGTTTTTGTTGGGACTACCGTACTACTTTTTATTCCGCGCTCAAATGACAGTTCTGTCGTTCTGTCAAAATTTCGCAATTGAATTGTGAATCGAATTGTAAGAAAGTCGAACTGAAAAGTCTGTGTGTGGAATCACCGATTAGTGAACAGAGTTTTTGTTGACGAGATGCTGGTTCCTCATTGAATTTTTCGGTGGTTGTGAGATAGCCACCGTTCTCGATTCCCGATTTTGATTTTTATAGTAAGTCAGTTTTTTTTTTTAATAAAGTATCTAGAATAGAAAAAATTTGAAATGGGCCGAATCTAAGAACCGGCCTAATAACTTCCCCGACACATTCCGGATAGTTAATCATCAATTAGAAAAATTTATTAAAGACAAGTATCAGAAGTCGACAATTAATGCAATAGTCCAAGTTTAAAAAAAAAACTAACTTATTTTAAAAATCAAAATCGGGAATCAAGAGCCGTGGTTATCTCACCACCACTGAAAAATTCAATGAGGAACCAGCACCTCGTCAACCAAAACTCTGTTTACTGATCGGTGATTCCACACACACTTTTCAGTTCAACTTTCTTATAAACTCGATACACGATTCAATTGCGAAATTTTGACAGAACCACAAAACTGTCATTTCAAAATTTCGCAATTGAATTTTCTATGGCAACCGATCCCTTATAGAAGGCGGCAAATTTGAATTGGTTGACTACACTATTTTGCCAATTTTGTGCCCTAATTAAAGAAAAGAAAAGAACATCGCACATGAGGGATATTGTTTCGGACATAAAAGCACATGCCCTTTCGATTGGTGATATCAAATTAATATGTTATCTTAAATTTTTTTCAATCAACCCCCTCCTCCTTCCACCCCCGTGGTCCGATTGGCACCAAAAACTAATCAACTCGAGCGGCCACCAAATGGTTTGTGCTGACCAAATTTGAACTCAATCGGTTAAACCGTTTTTGAGTAATCGTTGGAGAAACGACAGACACACACACACACACACACACACACGGACATCAAGCTAAAAACTTCAAAAACGTGTTCAGGGGACCTCAAAACGTAAAGATCTGGTGAAATCTCGAATTCGAAATTTTGGTCCGAAACTAATAACTTCCCTACCCTTCGGTCGGGGAAGTTAAAAATAGTATAAAAAACTCGTGCTACGGTACTCATTTTTCTAAAACTCGGACTCGTGCATTAATTGCCGACTTTTGACACTTGTTTTTAATAACTATTCTAATTCATGATTAACTATCCGGAGTGTGTCGGGGAAGTTATTAGGCCGCTTTTTAGATTCGGCCCCTTCCAAATTTTTGAGTAATCGTTGGAGAAACGACAGACGCACGTACACACACACACACACACACATACACACACACACACACACACACGGACATCAAGCTAAAAACTTTAAAAACGTGTTCAGGGGACCTCAAAACGTAAAGATCTGGTGAAATCTCGAATTCGAAATTTTGGTCCGAAACTAATAACTTCCCTACCCTCTGGTCGGGGAAGTTAAAAATTATCACGTTTTTTTTCATAATTATAGTATTTTCGAAAATTACTTTACCAAACTATACAGAGTGGGCAAAGAAGGTGGCCTATTAAAAGTATAAGAAGTTTTAATCGATGGAAGTTTCTATATACAGATGTTCTCCCACCTGAACAACCTCTACAAAATATTTTCGTTGTTCCACCACTCTCCGATATATGAGTTAGAGCATTCTATTTTCTTATTTTAAATGAAATGGTATATTTTTGTTGCATATTAAGATTATACATATACATATCCGAAATGTAAAATTCAAACTATGTACTTAGCAATGAATTAAAAAAAACTGATTTCAGAGATTACCTGAAATCAATTTTTCTTTCAGCCAATTTTCAAAGCGCTAAATCTTTTTTATTTTGAATGAAACGGTACAGTTCTCTTTATACAGTTGGATAAAGAAAAAATTCTACGGTATTGGCATTTCCCATACTTATCTCTAATAATTTTTCAGTTACTTAAAATTTCCAGTCCTGATAAATTTCGTCCATCTGGAATGTCCTATGTCTAAAATAGTTGCATTGTTCATTTACGATTGAATGTTGGAGGGTTCAACCCTCTGACAGGTAGTAATTTTTTTTCCGCTTTTATTTGAAACTTTTTTCTATTTTATTAGATAAAAAGAATTAAAATTTTCTTATAAAATAATAATTACAAATTTAACAAAATGAACGTGAACTTGTTTAGGTAAAAAGAGTGAAAAAAGTAATTTATATCAAAATCCTACTGCGGGATTGAACCACTCAACGCTTGTGCTAAAACCAAATGTGGAGCTCTTCGAGCTATTGAAGTTCTGAGTCTTGACCTAACTTACAATGTATAGATATAGACAGAAAATTTTTTATGCTTTTTTTTCAAAATTATTTACTTTAGTTATAAATAAATAAATCAATATATAATAATAGTAACAATAATGATAGTAACAAGTACTGTGGCTCAACTTATTATTTTTATTATTATTATAATTTATTAAAAAGTCCATTAATAGATTAATTTCTTTGATGCTGAAGTCTAGTGATTTTTCATTGAGCAAAAGAATATTTTATACAATTTATATGGGTTAGTTTTTTTTTGTCAGCACAGTTGTTAGTTGCTAGTTGTTGCAGATGTTAGAAAAGTAATGAACACATATCTGTTTCTCTGTTGTCCCTTCTGCAGTTTTCAAGGTGAACGATGGGTTGAACAGAATTCTGTGATTGGTCCGTTTTGTCATCGAGGTGTCTCTATTTCTATTAAATCTCGGAAAAATTATGTATTTTTAAATGCGATTTTCAAGAAAACGGAAACATAATTCAACTCTGGGTTTGGGACAGAGATAGATTTAACTTTCATAAATCTTTTCATGTGAATTTCACTCTGTTTTGTTAACTTATATGCAGTTTATTTGAAAAATACTAAAGCCATGCATTTGTGTGTGAAAAACACATTTTTCACAATTTTCGGAAAATCCCGTCGACTAACACGAATTTTTATTGGGACAGAGTTGCACAATGACATTTCGAATCGAATGCAATATTCACCATTTCGATATCTCTTACCGTTTTCGAGATATTTGCAAAATACGGCTTATGGCATTTCAATGTAATTTTTTGGTTGCATTTTTTCGGACCTCACCCTTAAGACTTCGAAAAAAAATTTAAAAAGGTACGATCTGAGCTTGACCGTGAAAAAATTGAAATGCAAAAGTCGCTCGCCTCCCTTTGTCGGTAACAGTAGTTTTGTATGAAGTTTTAAACCAGTGATTCTCAACAGTCGATCTGGTAAATTTTTTTAGTCTGCAAATCGATTTAACGGGCTCAGCGTGAAATATTAGTTATCCGCAACATAAAAAACGTGTCTTTGGTGAAAAATGAAGTGTCCTTAATGAATTAATAAATAATTTACATGCTCGGCACTTCCAGAACGTTTGAAAACCACTGACGTAGTCTCTTAAAACAATCCAATGTTTATTTATTTAAAGAAAAACAAGCCTACAATACGTGACCCTAACAATAAATAATTGTCGACACATGTTTATTTTTTTTTCTTTTGGACAAACGAGATACAGGAATTTAATGAAATGAAAAAAGACAGAATTCAGATCTCGTTATTTTATAATGAAAAATGCATTTCCTATGCCCCATCAGTTAAACACAAACGAATATTATTTATGATTCTAGTAGGTGACGTATCGATAATACACGATTGCTTTTACTAGTAAGTTGATACAAACTCTAAAAACTGTAATAAAAATAAACAATAGAAAAGAAGGGAAGAATCACCGTAATAATTGCAAACAGATCTTTGTGTTGTTACAGCTATTTCAAACGAAATTTTTACGAGAAATTCTAAACGATCTACTGAACTATCCCCAACATTGTTACTCCAAAGTGTCGATTTGTATCAACTTATCTTTAGTAATGAGGCAGTAATACGGTAGCTTTATAATTAATATTAGCATTAGTATTATCATTCTTTTTTGTCACCCTTAAATTTATGGTATCGCTCTCTTCTAACTGCAAATTGAAAATAGAACAGTGGCTTAATTTTCTTTCTTTAGAGGATCGAATGTCAAGGAGTTTTTGTTAAGTAAACAAATACGATAACATGAACACCCATTAAGATAAGGATTGAACAACTGAGAGGCGAATAACTGGTCACATTTACGATCGATGTACGAGAAACCGGATTTTTAATTTTTTTTCAGAATACAGTGCCAGAAAACCGAAAAAAACAGTTTTCCGAGAATCCTCAAGTCATCCTGAGTCCATTTATGTAAAAAACTAATTGGCGAAAATGTTGAGATTTTCGACAAAAATCACTTTTTCCCCGATTTCCCAACGAGCTACGTGGACCTAATTTTGCTAAAATGTTCTCTGAGAACCCCCCTATAAACCCTTAAAATTTGTTTCCAATCACTCGACAATTAATAGGAGTTTTGGGCGGTTTGACTACAAGGTGACGGGCGGTGCATATTGAAGAGCGTCACTATAAGAATCTTTTGATGCAATCTTCCATTTTTTTTTTTTAATTAAGATTTGTAAGCAAAAAGTTCTGTACGAGAAGAGGGAGACATCTGCTATACTAAGATTGGACGAGTGGCTTCACAGACCCCACCTTTCTGTAATACCAAATCGTATAAATATTAATATGTATATATATATATATATAGTCGTGCATCCAAATAAAAATCATTTATTTACACTCATAAGTGCAAGCTCAACAATAACAATTATAAATGAAAGTCAAAGTTGTCTACATTCAAGGGTTTACGATACCCGAGTTTATAGTGAAAGAGCTATCAATCACTGACGGGAAATGGTATTCTCACTACTTATTTAAGTCGCCTCGACCGTTGTGGACAGTCGAACCTTACTTTAGAAGGCAAATAAAATATTTAGAAAAAAATCATCACAAGTTAAGGTATGACTATGGTGTCATTGAGCAGGACAAAGTGGGACACATACTGAGACAACACCTCATCGAACAACCTGATCCAGCTGACTTCATATACGTGAAAGGCCCTATAAAGAAAAATTACATAATGGAGACGCTGGGAAGCAAGTGCCCAACAATAATCGATCTAGATGTCAAGGGCAACTGCCCGAGGTTGCCTCAAGAGTTTATGATGTGCCTTAATCATCTAGATCCTGTAACATACTGTTCTTTAAACAATGTCAATTTTATATACAAGTGGGTATGCAGAGAACTGCCTCAATAACTTCAATATAGTTTTGCACGCTCCCGTACGTCATTGTCTCTTTACTTGTTCAAGTCGGCTCTACCGTTGTGGACAGTCCAACTTTACTTAAAGAAGCAAATAGGATATTATTGCGAAGCGAATAAAAAAAAAATTAACAAATATAGACAGAAAATTGATAAGATTGTAAAGTGTTTTTTCTTACAAATAAACAATTTTTTTATCGATTGTATGTTTTATTGATGACACAAGAACTATGAATGAAACACCTTTCTTAAATCATGTTATTTCGTTTATTAGTTCAAAATAAACAGCATGTGAAATAATGATTTGTCATCTATTTCTATAACACGTTTTATTGACTAAAGTTGATTTTCTCATTGTATCACCGATCAATCATATACACCATTCAAGCAAGTGAATGGGGTAGCTTTTCTAAAACAGTTTAATTGAAGGGGATATTAATGACTGCATAAAACAATGTTCGTTGCTTATATTGAGTTCGAATGTTTCACGCATGCGTTGTTTATGATAAACTATTCGTAATTAATTATGGAAGTTTTCACTGTGAACATGCTTTGATTTGTATGTTTCTTTTAAAAGCTTTGTAAATGAACACGGTACACATGTTGAATTAGGAAGATCGGTTTCACCACCGCATTCAACACATTTGTATTTTACAGGAACTGGCATTGTTGCTGCTTGAACAGCAAGACTGTATCAAGCTTGAAAATGAAGTGACAACACTTTTGGTCTTGCACTACCTAACCCCTACCTGTCAGCCACCACCACCACCTAATCTTAGATTCCCCACCTCTCACCCCTCTACAACAGGCGTAAAAACTGCAGTGGTTAACAACCCCCACCACTCACCCCCCTGCTTGTGGTCCTAGATCGGTGGCGGTTTTCTACCTCCACTACAAGTGGTCCAAAATCGGCAGCATTTTTCTATCCCCTCCACTACCCCCACCGGCAAGTGGTCCAACATTGGCAGCACTTTTCTATCCTCACCAATCCCCCCACCACAAATGGTCCAACTTCGGCAGCACTTTTCTATCCCCACCACTTCCCCCACCACAAATGGTCCAACTTCGGCATCATTTTCCTATCCCCCCCACAAAATTTGAATTTCGCACCAAAAAGTGGTCCAGGATCGGCATCATATAACTACTTATGGTACCACCAATTTCGAGGTCAAAACTGAAAAAACTACTTTTGACACTTTTTCCCAAGAAAAACTACATTGTTCACTATCAAAATCTAAAAATGTACATTGCGTACGGTATGAAGTTAACTAAGGTTCACAGAGTACTACAATTCAAGCAATCGAGATGGCTAAAGGAGTACGTGGATTTGAATACAAGATTAAGACAACAATCAAGAAATGATTTTGAGAAGGACTTTTATAAGTTAATGAACAATGCAATTTATGGAAAATGTATGGAGAACGTCAGGAAACACAGAGATATACGTCTTGTCACACAGTGGGATGGCCAATGGGGTGCACGTTCACTAATTGCAAAACCAAACTTTCACAGCTCAATCTTATTTGATGATGGTACTGCTATCATAGAGATGAGAAAGCTGGAAGTGTATTTAAATAAACCTATTTATGTGGAATTTTGCATTTTGAACATTTCCAAAATCTTTCTTTACGAGTTCCATTATAATTATATTAAAAAGTTATTCCCCATCACATCGAAATTGCTCTACACAGACACTGACAGTCTGATCTACTATTTCAAAGACGTCAATATTTATGAACATATAAAGAAAGATGGTTATCGATGGTTTTACGTCCGAATATCAACCAGATAATCCGTTTGATATTCAACAAAAAAATAAAAAGGTACCCGGGATCATGAAAAATGAGAACAATGGAAATATTATGCTGGAATTTGTGGGACTGAGGTAAAAAATGTATATATATGTATATGTATATGTAAATATTGTGGAGAAAGATGGTGACGAGAAGAGACTGATAAAAAAGTCTAAAGGATCTACAAAAGTTAGCGTTGCAAACAATTACGCTTGAAGACTACAAAAAGTGTCTTTTTGATAGAGAGACATTTTCCCGAACCCAGAGGCTCATAAGGTCAAAAAAGCATGTGGTCTACTCAATTAGGCAGAATAAAGTTGTTTTAAGTCCATATGATGACAAGCGCATAGTTACGTTTTCAGAGACCGACACTCGACCGTGGGGGGTATATGGTGAGGGCTACACCATATAAATAGCACGCAAACGAGTATCCAAGTACAAATTTATGTGAGTGATTCCACAGAATGGAGTTAGTTATAAAACTCAATGAGTCAATATATCAAGCCCTCTCAGATACATATGAGTATCATCTGAAAAGAACCATCTGTTTCGATAGATATGATGAAGCCACCATCAACTTGCTCAAACATTTAGTGAACAAAGAGGACTTCATCTTACCTAACGCTGTGTTCACATGGGTAGCTAAACATTCAAAGAACATATCAACAAGTTTAGTGTGTCGTTTGTGGGAAAAGAATATAGAAATTGATGAGTACGTTAACACATTTGTTAATGTATGTAAAAGTTCAAGAATTGAGTCTTTAACATTAGATTCAATCGAGCGTCTTGAAAAAGAAATTCGTGCCCTAGCACGAGGACCCGCATTTGCATTTTTCATTCGAAAACTCCTGTCTGATAGAAATAGCTTTGACACAAGCGAGCCGTCTTATTCAATTGAAAACATAGCAAAAAACTATCGACCTATCAATGTCTGCATCGATAAAGTGATTTATGAATCTGCATATTTGGCAAACTACAAGGCTTTGAGAGTCCTAATAGCAGCTACAGACTCTAAAGGCCTGAACTTTAACCCTTTTTTGCATGATGATGGAAATTTCCATCATAATATTTAGTCAACAAAAAAAGGTCCTCAAAACCCTTGCTCTGTAAATTTGTTGTTGCTGGCAACTTTCTAAGTGACTATTGCGCACAACGAAACGCAGTTGTCAAAAAATAGCAAACGTGACTGTAAATTACCATGCCTAGAACTTGTCATTCTGCTGTTTGTTGTGACTGAACAGAACTGAGCGAGATTTTTAATTGTTTTATGGAAATAATCGGAGATATCAAATACAATAAATGTGGAAATGAGTGGAAAAAAGGTTTGTTTTCAAGTTTTTGTTATTTATGTACAATTTATATCAAAACATTGTGAATAAATTTCTCAAAACTATGTGATGGAAATTTACATCACTATGCAGTAACTTCACTTGTAATGTATAGCAAAATTTTTTTTGTAAATGTTTATTTTGTGTTGTTTTTTAGGGAAACTTGAATGAAAGAGATATTGAAGATTATCTTAGTAAGTTACAAGACGGTTGGCTCTCAGAAGATGACCTTGATGACCAAGATTCCGATGATGAAAACCGCGATGCTGATGAAGTTATAAGAGTGCTGCAGGAGGAGAACGATGATGATGATGATGTGGATGAAACTGCTGACATTGATCCTCCTCTTGTAGAACCAGAAGATCAAGAACCCTCTCACCCATCAACTTCATCCAATTTGCAGTCTTCATCCAGTTTTCTATTTGACAAAAGAAGCTTGATAAAAAAAAAGGAATCTGGTGTATGACACAAATAAAACGACTTTCTTGGGGAGTTCTACTGCTTTAGGTGGTCTATCACACCTAGAAACTCCATATCAATGTTTTAACTATTTTATCACTGAAGATTTTATCAAATCATTAGTTGAGGAGACAAATTTATATATAATACAGAAGAATCCGAGTTCATCTATAACATTTACAGAGTATGATTTGTATAAGTTTTTTGGAATATTATTATACATGTCAGTAATCAAATTTCCTAGCACAAGATCATACTGGTCGCCAAAGTTTGGATATGAGCCCATTTCTTCAACAATGCCACTGAACAAGTTTAAAAAAATTAAGTTATCATTACATTTTAATAACAACGATCTTCACAAACCTATAGGTCATCCAGAACATGACAGGCTTTATAAAATCCGCCCTGTTATCAAGTATCTCAATGAGAGGTTTGCCACAGTGCCAATGAATCAAAGACTTTCTGTGGATGAACAGATGTGTTCTACCAAAATAAGGCATTTTTTAAAACAGTATCTGCCTAATAAGCCCCATAAATGGGGCTTCAAATTATATGTTCTCTGTGATTTGATGGGATATGCCCACAAGTTTGAGGTATATTCTGGACAGGAGAAAACAGAGAAACTCCCAGACGAACCAGATCTTGGTGCAACAGAAAATGTTGTAGTTCGTTTGCTTCGAGGAGTGCCAAGAAAGCAAAACCACATCATATACTTTGACAACTTTTATACATCATTGCCGTTGGTACTGTTTTTAGCTAAATCAGGAATTCACACAGTGGGAACCGTGCAGCAAAACAGGATACCAAATAATAAACTTCCAGAGAAGAAAAACTTCATGAAAAAGTCTGTGCCCTGAGGTAGTTTTGAGGAAAGAGTGTCTGTGCACGATGGTATCGATTTGAGTTGTGTGGCTTGGAAAGATAATAAGATAGTAACTCTGTTATCTTCTTATTGTGGAGCATTGCCCGTAACTAAAGTCAATAGATTTGACAGGATAACAAAAGGAAAAATTGATATTACGTGCCCGTTTATTGTCCAAGAGTACAATAAACATATGGGAGGAGTAGATCTCATGGATAGCTTTTTGGGCAGAAACCATATACAAATTAGGTCTAAAAAGTGGTATTTGCGCATTTTTTTTCATCTATTTGATCTAGCTATTATAAACTCTTGGATTGTTTATAAAAAAAATGCTCAAGAAAGAGGTGAAGCTCAAAAGAGTTTGCTTACAATGGGCCAATTCAGAAATGAATTGGCCTTTGTGCTATGCAACAGAGGAACGACCAAAGAAGCTAAAAGAGGGCGTCTTACTACCGGTGTACTAGAAGAAGAATTGCAATCAAAGAAAAGAAAAGGTTCTCCAGCTCCACCACCTCCAAAAGACATAAGAAAAGATGGTGCTGAACATTGGCCAAAAGTAGGTGGGTCACTCCGGTGCAAATTTCCCAAATGTAAAGGTTATTCCACAATTTCGTGTAATAAATGTGGCGTCAATTTGTGCTTAAATAAAAATAATAATTGTTTTTTAAATTATCATAAAGAATAAAGAAGATTGAGTAAACAATATTTTTTTATTTATTTAGTACTGAGCTAAGTATGCGACAATGCATGATGATGTAAATTTCCATCATATTGTCTTTTGCATAATACTTATTTTAATTTACACTAGGATTTTTTTAAATATTTTTCCTTTAATCTAGAGCATTAATTACATCACCCAGATTTATTTTTAAAAAATAGAAAAAGTCATGCAAAGAAGGGTTAAGTTTCAACCACTTCATAATAAAGAACATCTCAAAATAATCGAGTGGATTGAGAAGAACATTGAAAAAGGATCGAAAAATCCTAAAGCGCAACTTGGTTGGACAAGTGATCCGGACACTATGGTTTGGCCTTCAACTGATTTATGTGACTATCAAATTACTATTTCATTACTGTATTCAATAACAGAGAAATAAGTAAATAGAATTGTATGAAAACAAACGATTTTTTCTATTTCCTTTATTCCAAGAATATGTTACAATATATAACATAAATATTAAAAAAAAGAACAAATAAGAATACAAATTATGTTGTTACTATAGCCATGTTTCGCGATGGGACATACTTAGGGACTCTGTCATGAATTATCAAACAGTAAGCTGTTGTCTTATCGGGAATATTTTTGCCGGTTTCAAATTCGATTCGTATGTCCACGGTACTTCTTTTGACTTGCTCATTTTGCTTTGAACGAGCCCCTCTACAGTTGTGAAGCATTCGAGACTCCTAAAAGAGCTTAAATTGAAAAGAAGATTTGCACTCCAGCAGTTCCCCTAGCCTCAACAGCTTCAAGACGAATTTCTACGAAAGTAACAAACCTAAGGAAGAGAATTGACTATTTGAAGGAACAGCCTGATGAAAATCTTGTTGCAAATTTCAAGTCGGAAGATACTGTATATAATTTTGATCCTGAGCAAAACCACGAAAATCAAAATGATGTGGAGGACTTCAATGTGGAGAACTTCAATGATGGAGGACTTTAATGATTTAGTTGATAAATCAGTTCAAGAAAGTAACGAAAATATTGAAGATTTGATTGATGCACAAGTATACCAGGAATATTTACAGGAGTTCGATGAACTCCCAAGGTGATATATCGACGGCATGTTTCATGATAAAGAAAGACAGTACAATCATCGGACTGGCATACGACACGATAGCTTTCAAGAAAAGTATTTTATTGGCTCATCTGAAGTTCAATTCAAGGGACCTGATGTTATAGTTGGCGATCGTACTTTCAAAGGTACCAGTGGATTATACGAGCTGTTGTTTAAAAGTGAACCTACTAACTACAAGAAGAAGGAGCTAGAGCTATACAGTCCGATTCAGTAAAGTATGGACAGTAAGTTATAAAGTCTAATAATTCTTCTATTTTTTAATCGAATGAAAAATTTATACAAGAATTCGAAGGGGAACACCTAGGCTATCTCTTGGCATTGGAAAACCCTTCTACAATATTTGGAAATCGGAAAAATCGACTTTTGAGAATTACACAATATTCCTAAATTTAAAAACTTGAAGTTAACTAGATACGATAGCATTTTGAAAAAATTAATTTTTCTTTGTGAAAAAAGGTTAAAAAATTGTGAATTTTCGAAGAGGTGATTGAACTGTTTCAAAAATCTAGGACAGGGAATCCCTTGGACCACCAGCAATAAATTTGTAAAGCAAGAAAAGACATAAAATTTGAAGGGCAGTCCTTTTCAATTTGATACACTAAACACCTGTTTCTGTGTTACCTTCTCCTTCTCCGTCATGTGTTTCATTTCTTTCTTTTCAACTTGTGCATTTCTTCAAAAGTTAACCATCGACATCTGTACTGCCCTTCAAATTGTGTCTTTTCTGCTTTACACATTTATTGCTGGTGGGCCAAGGGATTCCCTGATCTGGATTTTTGAAACAGTTCAATCTATCCTTCGAATATTCACAATATTTCAAACCTTTTTTCGCGAAGAGAAATTAGTTTTTCAAAATGCTGACATTATTTTCGTATCTAGTTAACTTCGAGTTTTCAAAGTTGGGAATTTTCCATGCAATATTGCGTAATTCTCAAAAGTTAACGTCAATTTTTCCGATTTCCAAATATAGTAGGAGTGTTTTTCCAATCCCAATAGATAGCCTAGGTGTTCCTCTTCAAATTCTTGTATAAATTTTTTCATTCGATCAAAAAATAGAAGCGTTATTAGACTTTATATCTTACTGTCCATAGTTTACTGAATCGGACTGTATAAGAATTTTTTGGATATAAGCAATGCTGTGAGTAGGAATTTCAAGCCTGGTGCTCAAATACATGGGACGAAAGATGACAAATACAAGTCAGTGGTAGCACCCTTGTATAACAAAGGAAAGGGAATGTTCAAGTCATTAAACAACAACCCCATTGACTAAGTATACTGGAATGATCCAAATGAGCTTGTCGATAGACTCCGCCTGTTAGTATCGTCTCAGGCTGCAGGCAATTCAGGTCACAGAAACGAGATTGTGTCTATCATAGAAGAACTGCCTCAAGAGGGTGTTATTATGTGAGATGACTCTTGACAAGTTTGGTCGTCATATAATTAAGCATGGTGCCGCTGCACAACAAGACTACTTCCTTGAAACATCGAATTACATATTTCACAACATAATTCTTAATTTTAATTCCGAAAAAACGCTAGGAAATGCTTATGTGTTAGAAAATGGCCTCACAACCTATTCTTTTCCCTTGAAACGGGCAACAATAGAAATGATAAGACTCAATTTTAATGACATCAGTGTTACCATTAATAACAAAGAGTATAGTGAATCTGAACTGCATAACTTCCACTTAAAGTTCAACGACATATTGTCTTTTAAAAGAAAAAGCAACGTCACAAGTTCAGTGACACTGTCAGCTGAAATTGTAGTAAAATTGTCTGCCATACTTGAATCAGTTAAATCAGAGAAACCTACTGCCAAGGAACGTTATAATGGAACCTTCTTCCGTTAAACGAGACTTGCAGACTTGCAAGGCGCAATTTCAAAAGGCGTCGTGTAATTGTTAAGAGAATCAATGAGACACTTCAAGCAGACCTTGTTAAAATGATTCCCTACGCTAACCAAACAAGGGATACAAGTACATATTGGTTGTAATTGATTGTTTTTCGAAATACGTCTGGGCTGTTCCCGTCAAGTCCAAAGAAGGTAGTGAGGTTACTTCAGACATGCAAAGTATCATTTCAAATTTAAAGTATCCTCCCAAAAAACTTGCAAACTGATGAGGGGAAAGAGTTTTATAATTCAGACTTTCGGAAGATGATGACTAAACATAGTATCAATCATTACAGGATATATTCAACCAAAAAGACATCTATTGTTGAGCCAGTCAACCGTACGTTGAAACAGCTTATGTGGAAACAGTTTAGCCTACAAGGGAATTACAAATGGTTGAACGCTCTTCCTGAGGTTATTAAGACCTATAATAATAGTTACCATAGAACATAGAATATAGAACACCGTCGAAGGTCAATAAACGCAACGAAAAAGCAAGATAAAAATATTAATTAAAATAAAAAAATTGGATCATTATATAAATAATACAAACAAAATAAAATAATTACTATGGCTAGAATCACTAATAGTAATAAAATATTTTTTCATAAATTTATATTAGCATAATTCATTAAGAGGTAGTTTGGGGTAGTCATTCGTATATCATTTGAAAGGTTTTGCAAATGCCTTCAAAACCCACATAAATGCGATTTCAAAAAATAATATACATAGCCAAAATTCACCCTAAAGTTACAACACTTAGGAATTATTTATGGGGTAACAATTGAAAATAATGAAAAACCCTCGAACTTTTATTTTGTAATTTTTCTACCACTACAAAAAATTTCATATTGGTATGTTTTACCATGGAGTGTAAAATTGCAAAAAACCGTAAAAAACGGCACATAAGTGCCTAGCATTTCCACCCCCAACAAGACATTGACAAGTGGCTTCTATTACGTTGTAGCCCCTACAAATGTCTATCTTTCAGTTTTTGAATCATCAAAAAATATTGAACCGTTCTAGAGATATTGCCCAAAAACTGATTTTTTCAGGGATAACTTCAACCCCCATTTTCTCCCTTAAACTTGCGTATGGGCACGAATGACACAACACGCATCCTTAGAATAGAATGAAGTACTTATATATCAAAAATCATCAAAATCGGAAGTTTCGACTTCGTAAGGTTTACTTGTTAGTTGAAGGGAGAATGTGAGCGTGGGTGGAAGCACGATTGTACCAAGAGGGTTGAATTGCAAGAGAGCGGACGTCTATGGTTCTTTCCAAACATCGAATTTGTGCGCTTGCGCAGTTGTTGGCTATGTTGTCAAACTGTCGTCATTGTTGCCAAACGTTGTTGTTGGATGTCGCTTAGTATTATACAAATTATTAATTATTGTCTTAAATAATTTTAGGTTAGGTATCTTGTATTATAATTTTTATTTGTTCTCTTAGATTTTTTACCAATGTTGCCGGGTCCATCTCATTCCAAAGAAACAGATATGGAAACAGAGCTACATGCAAGTTGTTTCATGGAGCCAGATGCTCCTGCTGAAATCGAAACTGATACGTCTGACGACACTGATGCAGGTATTATATTATTATTTTTAATACGCTGTGTCGGAGTAAAACTGCTTACATTAACTATAATTGTCTCAAAGCTCTGAATTAATTATTGTTCTGTTTTTTCCGATACGAAAGCAAATCCAGCGGTAACTTCTTCTACTGAAATTGAAAATGGTATGTTTGATGACTCTGATACAGGTATTATTTTTTTACACCAGTGTGTAGAATAAATTCGCTGTTTATTTAAACTGTAATTTTCTTAAATTGGTATTGGCTCAAAGAAAAAATAGGAAAGTTCTAGCCTGCAAACTAAGAAGGTTCAGAGAAGAATGGAAAAATGAGTTTTCCCAGTTGCTTATAAACCAAAAATGGACAGAGCATACTTGCAAACTTTGCGAAAAATCCCTATAGGGAAGAAGAAAACAGCTTAAGAGGCATAAACAAAATAGTCACATCAAAAACAAGTGAATTATTTGAAAGAAAATTGTACAATTGAATAAACTTTGCTAACAGATCGGCGTAAAAAAAGATAGATTGTTAAAAGTAGAAGCATAACTGAAAGTAGCAGTGCATGTGGCACAACATAATTTACATTTCTTATATATGGACCATGCTACCAAATTCTACAGTCATGCTTTTCCGGGCTCGAAAATAGCTATCAATTTTGATTGTGCAAGAACAAAAATGACCGATCTTGTGAAAAACAAAATTGGTTCGTATGTCAAAAAAGTACTTATTGCGAAACTAAATAAGTCTTTTCTTTTCTATTATAATCGACGAAACAATTGATATATCAACAAAAAAATGTTTGGCAATCGAAGTAAAATTTTTCGATAACAATGTCAAGCAAGTCAGAGATTATCACTTTGCATTGATTGAATTAAAAGAAGCAACAAGCAAATTCATCTTTCAAGAAATCTGGAAGTTGTTTCTTAAACATGAAGCTGATACAAATAATTTGACTGGTTTTGCGTCGGATAATGCTTCTGTGATGGTTGCACGTTCAATGGTGTGAAAGCAAAGTTTCTCGAGAAACTTCCACATTGGTTCACCATGTCGTACATTTCACACTCCTTGCATCTTTGCACTTCAAAGGCACGCCAAAAGCTTCCACTTGAGGTGGAACGCTTATGCCATGAGATCTACAACTTTCTGCACATAGCAGCAAAAGACAACT
The DNA here is from genome assembly GCA_020740385.1 of Mylabris phalerata. Classification (NCBI taxonomy): domain Eukaryota; kingdom Metazoa; phylum Arthropoda; class Insecta; order Coleoptera; family Meloidae; genus Mylabris; species Mylabris phalerata. The sequence continues at coordinate 109,683 of JAJEOX010000007.1, forward strand.
CGAACTAGTGGAATGCCAAACTTTTATGGAAGTGGAACCTCACAAACTCTTGAGACCAAGCCAAACAAGATGGCTCTCATTAATTGCAGTTGTGGAACGCATCTGTGAGCAATGGAGTGCTCTCATCTTGTATTTTCAAGGAGCGGCAGTAGAAGAGGACATCAGTAGTTATATGATGCCGATCCTGGACCTCTTTCTGGCGCAAAATTCAAATTCTGTGAGGGGGGGTAGAAAAGTGATGCCGAAGTTGGACCAGTTGTGAAGGGGGTAGAAAAGCGCTGCAAATCTTGGACCATTAGTAGGGGGGTAAGTGGTAGGGGTTGTTAAGAGCTGCTATTCTTAGTTCCTGTTGTAGTGAGGTGAGTGGTGGGTAGTTTAAATTTTATTCGTGGCTGACTGGCAGTAGTGGGGATGGCAAGACCAAAAAAGATTTGTCACTTTATTTTCATGCTTTATACAGTCTTGTTTTGCAGGCAGTAATAATGCCAGTTCCTATAAAATACAAATGAGTTGAGTGCGGTGGTGAAACCGATCTTCCTAATTCAACATGTGTGCCGTGTTCATTTACAAAGCTTTTAAAAGAAACATACAAATCAACGCGCAACACACACACACACCACACACACACATATATACACACGCACGCACACACGGCGCATATATATATATGTTCCATATATGCGCGCGCATATAGTTATATATGCGTTTATATATATATATATATATATATATATTGATCAAAATTAATTTCATAATTGTTCGATTGATTATTTAATATCTCAATTTCACTCATTTACTTGTATCATTGAAAAATTTACTAAATAAATAGTACAACAGTCGGTTGAGTGTTTTTGTTGCTTCATTAGCCTATATTCCATGTTTATAAGTATGTTAACAAGTTGTGAATAATTACATTAAAAAGGTCCAAATTTTAGCTTAGAATTCCGGAAATGGAAAGGGAAATAATATTAAGGGGTATTAATTGAAAAATATTTTTTGGTTGGTCAATCTTTAGTTTTAAAATCAAATATTTCAAATTTTTGAATGAAAATAATTGTAAAATTGTTGTTTGAACCTAAAAAGTGACTTTTAGCAACTGGTGTCAACAAATCGAAAGCAAGGTTGCCACATTGTGAATTAAGTAAAAATGAGTCTGCAAGGAAATCAATCATCCCTGCAGCTTATGGAATAACTACCCTGAAATGAAAAGGAAAAAGAAACTAATAAATATGGTTTTATATGTTTTATTGTAATTAACAGGCAAGTTTTTGTGCAACATTTCTAATTTCCTGCTAATTTTTTGTGATTTGTTGCAATCGCTTGTTAATATTTTTTTTCCATTCATTGAGAGCCCCAAGTTGCTGTTGAAGTTTTTCAGCTCTTTTTTGTACATTTTTCAATTCACCCTTGAGGCACTGTTTCTCAGATGCTTCACGACGCTCAACATTTTTTAAACTTTTTAAACAAAAAAGTGACGTCGTTGGGTTGTTAATGAAATCGTCGTCATCACCATAACTTGTCATTTCCCGTCACTTCTCACGGATGCGACATACTCTTCATCACTTTCACAAACGTAGTTCCGCTTCAACTTCAACAGGGTTGCCATTGTCTTCCCTTTTGATTGATTCGACCTGACAACCCGTTATTTGCCTTTATTGATGTTTATTTAAGTATCACCGATCGAGCGTCGTGAAAAATTGTTGCTTGAGGCGGCATCTTCGCTTAAAGATGTTTGAGTGCCGCCTCACGTTTCGTATCCACTGGGACCAGCACCGTCGTCATGTGAAATTTGGGTTCCCATTCCGCTTGGACCAGCAGCAGTAGCATCGTTGAGTTGATTGTTGGTCTTTGACTCGTAACCACTTGGTCCTGCACCATCGCTGAATGAAGCTTGAGAAACACACAGAGCCTGGTAATTACTTGGGCCAGCTCCGCTGTCAAATTGATGTAAAAATCCATTTGGATCTGCACTATCTCCACTCAGTTCAAGGTCTCTTGTCAGATCGGCCAACTATATAACAGTTAATGGTAGTTAGTTATAAACTAGTTTGTTAGAATTGGTTACTTCTTACCGATGTTTTCTACAGTTTAATAGGGTGGATATTGGAAATCTCGTTGATTTTTTTTTCCAACCATATCGGAACGATAAAACAGGTACAAAAACACTAGTATACGGGTGAGTTATAGTAAACTATAAAAAATGACACTATGATCATAAATGAAGATGCACCACTTATTATATAGAATAAAAGAAGCAAACGCTGCAGATATTTTTGCGCGAGTGCGCTATATATGGAGAAAATTTCTATTTCCGGTGGGTTGACGACCGAATTGCTAAGATAGGAATATATAAATAAAAAAAAAATGTCAGCAATTTTTTACTCGCTATCTAAGCAAAACTGACTTCCTGTTCTCACAAGGCCTATAAATGTGAAAACAGGCAGCATTTTTTACACACAAACAATAAAATGTTTTCCAGTCAGTTGAAAACATCGACTTATGAAAAAAATGATTATGAAAAAATCTCTTTAAGAGTTAGCTAGGGCTACGGAAAGTCAATGTTTGTTTTTTAAGGATGTAAAAGTTTTATTAAATAAAGGATTCTTGTTAATAAGGGGCTTATATTAGCTTGCTCAAATTTTTTAAGCGTCGCAAACGCACTGGAAAGCTACTTAATTAAAAAAAATTAATGAAAAACCCAAAAGAAAAAATTTGTTGATCTCACGGAGGGATTGAATAGGGTTAATGGGAGCACTCGCCAGAAAAAAAATTTTAACAAAAAAAAATTTGTGAGTAGTGGTGGCTTCATTATAAAGAAGATATCAAAAAATTTTAAAGAAAAAAAGTTCTCTGCACTTTCAAAAGTAACACCTCTAACTGCATAATAAATTAATGAACAATTTGAAAAGTGCGAAGGAAAGAGCGTCGCCGACGCTGATATCAAAATTTTTTTCAAAGTAAATAAAAAAAACCTTTAGAGAGAAAAGTTGGTTGCCCTTGACAAGCCCTATCCATTCATATAGTATTAAGTCTTCTTTTCGCTTTTTTTATAAGTCCAGGTTGTCAAATTACAAACGTCCTGTCCTTATCTCTCAAACGGTGACTTTTTCCAAAATTCTTTGAACCTGTTCCAGATTTCACCTTAGCAAGCGGACTATATCGACTCTACCCTGTCGTTACGGTCGAAATTCAGTTTTCTAGAGGCGTCGCGACGTCGCCCTCGAAATTTTTCTTGAGGATGCCTATAAATAAGGAATAGGGTTGGCAACATCGGACGTGGAATGTTATGGGCGTCACCAAAAAATTAGAAAATTTTATCGTGTCATTTTTGAGATAAAAAAAAAAATTTTCTGTTTTTTTTTTTCATTTACGATTTGCTCCGTTGTTAAATCTTAAATGGTGTAATTCTTATGTCGGTTATCTACTTCATTTATCTAACGGAGATGCACCATATAAAAGGACTTGATTGAGAAATCAAAAGGAGTCAGTCAGAGAGCCTGTGACCGGTCCGTTGAAAATTCTCGTTGTAAAAGTCAAAGCGCTAAGGCGCAGCTTTTAATATGGGGAATTGTAAAGTATAGTTTGTGTTGTTTAAAATTAGAATATTGAAGAAGCCTCTAAGGTCTTTAGTGTTGTCTTGTTAATGTGGAAGTAAATTCGAGCAAAGTTAATTGTTATATGGGAATATTGTGGAGTTATAATTGACTACAACGAAAATTATTAAGAAGTGGCTAGGAATATCCAGTAGCTGTAAAAGATAAGTTTTTTATTTGGTTATAATTTTCTATATCTTACCCTGTCGAATTTAATGCTTAATTTGAGAGATAAATCTGTTTTTTCCAATTTTTGTTAATTTTGTTTGGAGTAAAATTGCTTGCGCCTGTTTTCTTTCTTTTGTAATAATTTATATAATTCTTTGTGTTAGTTTTGTATTTTAATAATTAATTAATTTAAAGTTTAAATTATCTTGTCATTTTCACCTTAAATAATTAAGAATTTAAAGAGTGACTGTGCTCAAATCGAATTCACAGTCTGCTGGCAGCATAAACACCAATTGTATCCGCTACCTGTGCAGGTAAGAGCAACCCGCGCACATAACAATTGGTGGCAGCGGTGAGATTTGCTTTTTCACAAGCTAATTTAAAATTTTCTTGAGTTTTTTTTTGTAATAATTCTATTTTATTAAATTATCTTTTAATCTAACGTCTCGAGTATTAAAATAATATTGATTTGATGATTAATAAATGTTTGTAGTTGAAGGTAAACAAGGCGTCTTTTATATCATTTTCATTTTAAGTTGAAAGAAAAACTAAATTAAAAATGTCGGAAGCGGAAGACCCTGGACCTTCAAAAGAAAATCCTGCTTTAATTAATCCTTTTGTTTATACTGCAAAAATTCCACTAGGAACGATTGCAAACACAGTCGAATCATTTTCGGGTGAAGAAAATGTTAATTTTTATTTTGAAAAACTGGAACAACGTGCCGCATTAGATAATTGGGAACGAGAAAATATCCTCAAATTGTTTAAATATCGACTTTTGGGTGCTGCGTTAAAGTTTTATGAATCGGACCCAAGTTTGGAGCAATTAAATTATCTAGAATTAAAAATTAAGTTTATTAAAAGGTTTGCTCCAGTACAATTACCAGGAATTAATTTAATGAGACTTGGTAATTGTTATCAAAGATATGACGAGACTGTTTTAGAATTCGCTACCAGAATACGAGCAATCGGCACTAAAATTTTAATTGAAGACTCTGTTAATGCTACTCATGAAAAAGTTCAGATATTTCAAAGAAAATGCGAACAATTATTGCTGAATCAATTTAAAGTGGGATTAAAACGGGAATTATTAAGAGATGTCGGTACGTTATTTATGACAGAAATTAATTTAACGTTAGATTTAGCAATAGAATAGGCATGGTCCAGCTGAATTAAATGAAAAATTGTTAAAATCACGTCAAACCACGGATTTTGTTAATTATTCCGATAAAAGCGGGAAAACTTGTTTTAAATGTGGAAAATTAGGACATTTTAGTAAAGAATGTAGGGTAAATCAACAAGTTTACCGGGCTCCAGAAATAAAAATGAAGAATGAATCATATGTAACACCGCGTAATGATGTAAAAGTTGGGATAAATGATAAAGAACGTAAACGAATTGTTTGCTATAAATGTGGTCAGCCAGGTCATATTAGTCGAAATTGTAATAAAACGGAAACTGAGGTACGAAAAAAGGGTCAAAGTACACCGAAAGTTAATTTAATTGAGAAATCCAAGGAAAAAAATTGAAAGTTCGCGGAATTTAAACTCCAATATTCCCCGTCGTATCCCCCGACGAGAGGGAATTAATGAATAATACTATATCTGATAACAAATCACGTACTTCTATCCAAAATTTTTATAAATTAAAATTGGTTCCATCATTATCGTCCGGTGATAATTTAGACGAGACTCCCATTTACATCGATCTTGTTATTCAAAACAGATGTTTACGATTTTTAGTAGATAGTGGCTCCCGTGTTTCAATTATTTTGAAAGAATTTATTGATATAAAAGAGATTTTTGGCGATAGTATCGATCTTAGAGGGATTACCGGCCACGAGATTAATAGTTTAGGAAAAATAATGTTGGAATTTGGTGTAAATTATAACAAGACAATTGCTAAATTTGATTTTGTAGTATGTGACGATATAATGTTTACTACAGGAAGTAATATAGCGAGTTTAATCGGGCGAGACTTATTATACGAGTATGGAGCCGTAATCGATTTTTCGAAAAAAGTTTTGAAATTATTTAACAAAGAGCTTAAAATAGTAGGAGAAGGAGACGGATATGGTATTGAAAAGGGGAATATTATGAAATTAGAAGTAAACGAAAATGATATTGTGAAAACGGAATTTCGTGACTTGAATCCTGAAATTATTGTAGAGTCTTATGGTGAATTAAGTGAGGATGAAGTTGATGAGGAAATTGTTGATAAAGATATAAGGAAAAGGAAATTAAGTAATTAC